>BJCM01062266.1:0-17217 GCA_018326385.1 Flaveria bidentis | reverse complement strand
ATATACTGCATTCTTGAAAACCATACACTTGTGTTCTTTGTGTTTTGTCTCTTACATTACTTGTGTTCTTAGTGTCTTAACTTGGTTAGTCCAGTTTACTGTTTGATTAAAGTTTAGTTAATCTCCTCTTTGTGTTGTTGTGTTGTAACTGACCCCCTTCAACGATCCTGCAACACGAAAATAAAGCCGTTAAATATTGAACTTCCACTACCCAATCAGTTTCATCTAATACAAGTGATAATAAGAGTTTAGTTCATAAGACTTACAAAAGGCACACCCAAACTCAAGAACATGGAAGAACTCATAGTAGATCTAGAGAAATTCAAACCAATTTTGAGTGGAAATAGAGTGGATGATGTTAGATCCTTCTTGAATGTATGAAATCTTTAATCTTGGCATTCAAATCTCTCAAAAACTATTGAGAAATGCTCAAAGACACCTAAGGGTTTGATGGAGGCTAGGATGTTGAAAAAAAATGAAAGTTATGTTAGAAATGAGGTGTACTAGGGTTATAAACCCGTTTCTGCCCGAATATGGCCAAATCTGAAGTGATATGTCGATATTCAGCATAAAAATAAGTTATTTCGGATTTGAAAACTTATATGGCCATATTCAGCTTCAATATGGTCATATCAAATGCATTTTTTCTCTTGAACCTCTTCAAATCTTTAGTTTTTTTCACAAAAATCATCGAGCTTCATTCGAAAACTACAAAATTTAAATAAAACATAAATAAGTATCTAAATTATCATTTTTGTATAAAAATGACTTAAAACACAAAGAAATATATATATTGTAAACATATATATTTATTATCATATCACTAACATACCATATTTAATCCCAATTGCCATGTTGATCTTGAATACAAACACATACTAGTATACACAGAATACAAAGATTTCACTAATCAGAAATTGCATTGCATTCAAATGTTGATGTACAAGGGTATTTATACCCATAACAATGGCGGTTATTTCGCCACTCTCTGGATCCTTAATCTAACCGACATAATTACAATATTTACAGGATCATACTTATTAAACAATCTATTTACAAGTTTAACCCACAACTTAAAAACTAAAACATAATTAATATAATACTTTAGATCCTAAGCAATACAAATGTTTAATTCCAACATAGAGTAGCATCTATATCTTCGTTTCTATAATATTACTAAAATATCATATTTTTTTAAATTTTATCTTTAAACTTATATAACCTCCTATATCTCATTTTTTATTTCTATTTTTATCTCACCCACAAACAATTATTTTCTTATTTTTTCTTTCTCTTAAACACATAAAAATTATAGATATAAATGATTAGTGAATCTTCATATTTAAAGAATCACCATTCATAAATATATAAAGTTTAAAATAGAGATGGAAATCTTAAAGCACTCACATCTCATTTTTTATTTTCATACTTATAAATATACTAAAAATTACTATTTTTTCTCTCTTCTTTTAATTAAATAATATATTTTATATCTTTTTCATTAATTTTTCTCTCTCCTTACTCGTAATTACTTTAAAAGTATTAAAAAAATTATAACGGCTGAACAATGAATTCTTAAATTTATAAATGAACAGTAACATTTTGTCTCTCTTACGTTCACAATCACTCAAAACCATTCCATATAATTTAAGAACTCTCACTCACATATTTTTAAAAGAGCATTCACAACCCATTTTTCGTTTTTATCCATATAATTACATTTAAAATCACTACTTTTTTTTCTCTGCTTTTCAACTTTATCATTATTTTTTATCTCTCCTCCATTCACAATCACTTAAAATATATTAAAAACATTGTAGGGTTTTGAACAATGTTTCCTAAAAATATAGATTGAATAGTAAATTTCTCATGTCCTTCACTCACAACCACTTATAACTATATCATATAATATACGGAATACACTCACATAAATTTAAGGAACGTGTTGTGAATACTCTAAATGCTCTTAATATAGGTGTAAACAAAAGAAATCTTCAAATAATGGAGATAGAGATCCTTAGAGCATTCACATCCCACTCTTTATATGAATCACTATAATTACACTAAAATCATTATTTTTCTGTCTCATTTTTAATTAAATAATACTTTTTAATACATTTATTATTACATTTTCCTTCATCTATACTTACAACAACTTTCAAAAAATATTAAAAAATTAATAGAGATGAACAACGTTTTATCAAATATAGAGATGAATAATAACATGTTCTCTATACTCCACTCACAACAAATTAAAACCATTATCTATGATATAAAGAACACACTTATAAATATACAAAGGATGAAATGTGAATGCTTTTATAGATATACTAATGTGAATGCTCTAATAGTAGAGACTCTATCTTTACTCTATCTCTATTATTTATAGATTTTTTGTATTTTAAATCTTTATCGGCATAAACATTTACATCTCCTTCTCTATCTTCAAACTTTAGAGTTTTGTCAAAAGTGATTCTCTAAACATAGAGATTCACTATTCAAAAGTTTCTATATTTTTTTATGAGTGTATAAGAAATAAAAACAATAATAAAATAAATGTTTTTGAGTGAGATAAAAATAAATATAAAGAATGAAATGTGGAATGCTAAACAAAGTTAAAAGATATTTTAAATAAATATGAAATTTAGTTAAAATATAAAAGTGGAGACGATGATTCTGCTGTTCACGCTCTAAGTGCTTTTATTTACGTCTAATTCGTCAATTATATTTGTTACGAATACTTTTGGACCGATATTAATTAAATTACTTACATGTTACAAATCCTCAAATGTGTAAAAATATAAACATTAAAATAATCTTTTGTTAGGTTTAAAAATAAAGATTTTAAAACAGTAATTTATAAATTCCTCTGTAAATTAAACTGCAGATAAAAAATACATAATTTTGACTTGATAGTTGTTCTCAACAACCTATTTGCTCGCAATTGTTTCTGTAGCTTTTGTTTTGGCCGTCTTTTGACGACGGTGAACGGTGGCCGGTGGTCGGAATATTATCAATTTTTTGCTTTTGAACTCTTGACGGCGTCGGAGGAGAGTTTTTCAGTGGTGATATACGAAATCGGAGATCAAATTCAAATCCAATTTTGAAAAACCCTAGCGGAAAAACGGTCCGAAATTCTGCAATCGATGGAAAACAATAACGATTCGTCAACATCACGGAAGAGAAGAAGAGATGAATCTGATTCAGCACCTGAATCTCACGAATCCGAACAATTTCCTTCATTAGGTTGATTTCCCCTTTCTTTCCGATCAAGTTTTCGTTAATTTGGTGGTTTATTTGCGGTGGTTTATGTGTGCAATGGTTGGTTTCTGATCATAGATGTGTGTTGTCGATGATGTAGAAGATAATCTCGTATTCAGTGATACTATGGTTGCTCTTCGCATGATGCGTGCACAATTTCCTCGTATTGATAGAGTATGCATTATTATTCTTATGATTCATGTTTAGGAATGAAATGCCCTTTGTACTCCTAATTTAGTTCATTTTGACTTTGAGTTTGACTTTTGCAGGTTACTGTTGAGCCATTTATGTTACAATCTCAGTTGTATAGCAGTGTGAAGGATAGGACACAAGTTGATAGAGAATTAGAGGTTTGTTGTTTATTTCGATTTAAGTATAGAGTTTTTATTAATGATGGTTTATAATTGAGGTTGAAAATTGTTGTTCTTAGAGTGATTTGTCTAACTTTATGTCACATTTACCATGAATAACATTCTGCTTCACTTAATTAAATTTTGCGAGTGTATGTGCTTTAGATATTATATACATTGTCATATGAATGAATAGGTTGTAAAGCGTATGTTCTGTTTTGGTTCTTGGGATTATCATGCCTAGTTTGGATTACATTTGTGCTCTAATTTCTGCATTAAAAACAGTCATTTAGGAGGGAGAAAGTTTTGCGCGTTTTCAAATTAAATACCGGACAGGATGACCACGCCCTAATGTTTATGGAAGATTATTTGAACCAGGTTGGTTATCCCATTTGGTGGAATTCGATAATACATTGTTTACTTATGGTAATATATACAGAATTTGTCTACAATCCATAGAGTTAACCTTGGAATTATGAAATGTCCCTTTGGTAGTTTGGTGGATCCTATCTTCGTTTGAAGTCCATTATTTTTTCGCTAATAAGGCTCGTAAATCTGCATTTTAGAAGTCCTAATTTCATTATTATCACATACATAATGGTTCTTTGCTTTGACTATAGATGAAACGAGCTGTGAAAAACATGGAAGCGAAGAAGCAAGGTGTCCTTCAAGTTTTTGAGTGGTTTGAAGTTCATGTCATCCAAAGCAAACTTGAACCTTGTATTGGACATCAAGAACTAGTGAGTTATCACAAATGACTCGATTATTACATTATAAAATTAAGCTCACAATCCAATAATATAATAAATATAATGAGTAATGAGAAAAAAACATATTCATATATCATAATTTTAATTTAGGCAGTTCACTTTATGAATGATTATTTAAACTATCTTTAATTAAAGGGGCAATTGCATATATCCCCCTCTAAACTTGTAAAATTATATATTTCCCCAAATCATGCTTAAATAGCATTGTACTTATGCATTGAAAACTTGTGTTTTGGGGAAATATGTAATTTTACAAGTAGGATTTTGATTGTTATTCTTGACTGTAGTTTGTTGTGCTGTATTGTAGTGTTCACTATTATCAATAGGAGGGAAGGTGAAAGATGAAGACATATCTCTTTTAATAAATGCTGGTCTCTTGGTAAGTGCTCACTTTCATTACGACGTATTGCTGCTGCCGTAGTTTTTTTAATGTAAAAATATAACAATGTGTTACATTATTAGAGCATCATGAATTCACAATGTTAAAAGAAAACCTTTGGTGATTGTAAATTTGAATTCATTACAAAACACTTATGTGGTCTCTCTTTTTGGATAGGCGTAATATCAGTTCTACTTTTGGTATTTCGGTGCTATCCAGCATGTATAACTTGGGTAAAAAAATGATATATTTGAACTTTGATGGTGCTACTATGTACAGACTCGCCAGCTTATTGATCCTGACATGTACTGGTTTGCAATTCCAAATATTGGTTCAGTGCTGAAAGGCCTCACTCAGGTATGTGCATTTATGATATAGTCTTCTTGTACTACAGTAGATATGTAAGGTTTGTTTGGATGTGACTTTTGGAAGTTATTATGTGATATTGAGTAGTGAGTAATATAATTAACTTATATAATTGAACAGGCTGTAGAAACTTGAAAATGTTTTTTGGATGCACTTTTGCTATTTGTAGTTCCAATATAGACAAAGAAACAAACATACCCTGTAGAATCTGACTCATAGGCTCATTGCACTGCTATTAGTAAAACTTTTCCTCTAACCCAAAGGGGTAGAGAGGTTGCTCCTAGTGAGACCTCCTGACTCCAAAAACTGACGTATACAATTCAGCAATCGTGGTGAAGTTACAATATTGGATAATCATTTGAAAGTTATTAGTTATATAATAAATTAATAGATTTACGAAAAAGGGCATACGTGAGAGAGTAGAGATTGTACGTTTAATGGAAATAAAAGTATCAATTTAGGTTAAAAGAAGGGTAAAGAAGCAAGTTTATTTTGCCTTTAGATAACAAATTTTTTTAATAATTGAATCAGTTTCCATACGCAAATCCAAAATCCCCCCTTAATATGATTGCTTTTCAAGGAGCAATGACATCTTAATGTTCGAATTGCAAAAATAAATGAAATTATGTCCGGGGATGAAAGGAACACAACAGCTGATTAGGAACTTTTGGGAAACTTTTTATTTTCAATTTACTTCCTACTCATGTACATATCTTGCATCTTTTCTATTCTGCATATGGTATGATAGCTTTTTCTACAAATGATAATTGTTGTCTATACATGTATATATATGTGTGTGTGCGTGTAGAGGAAAGATTTATTTATAGAACCACAAATATGGCGAGAACTTGCAAGATCCAATAAAAAAGTCATTTGTTATAAAAAATTTAAAGTGAAGAATATTAATTAAGTTACGCACATTTACTCTCTCTTCCTTGTTACAAGTTTCGTACACATGTAGAGTAGAGAATTATAGTGAACCTACATGTGTGTAAATGTTTATAATATAGTGAACCCTCCCTTGTATATATATGTGTGTATATATAATTTGACATGTAATGGCACATGATCCTGGAGGATGGTTCGTCCTTCTGGGAACTTATACCAGTTTAGATAACGGGTCATGGTGTTTTCAGGGAAGAAAGGAGCTATTGTCTCTACTAAACCGTAAAAAGTACAAAGAAATGATGTTGGCTGTTCTTGAGAAAAAACGTCTGCGCCTATCCCCTTTGGATATGAGATTTCATCTTCGTGATCTGCTCGGTTCGGGTCACCTCAAAACCGTCCAAACACCAAGTGGTTTAGTCATTCGAGCCGTGAAGAATTAAAATTCGGTAAATAATTTACCTTACGCATCCTATACTTCTACATTTGTACACTTTTCCTTTTAAGCAAGTATAATCATTCCGTCACGGTTATATATCTTTCCCCAATTCATGTTGATATTCTGGTCTTTGTCAACGTAAAAGGAATGTTGCACTTTTTGTTGAAACAACTTAAAAATAAAAACTGATAAGTTATGTTTTTTTCTGGGAAGAAATGAGTACAGTTTTTTCAATAATAAATACAAGTTTGATATTTTCCAGGAAACTAGCATGTCATTTCAATGTATTGACATAAAGTGAATCCTCGTGTGCATTTAGAGGTGGTAAGATGGGCGGGTTGGGTAAAAAGTAAAATTGGGTTCGGGTAGAAACAAGCTCTTTTTTTTAAGTACGGTGCCTCATTGTGTTTGAATTAACCTGCAACCCTTTATTGTCCATTTTTTACCTTCTTCATAAGCATTTAGTCTGTTAATAATGATGACAAACATTATTATGGATGGATATTAATGATTCTTAGCTCAAATAGTTAAGATGAGGTACTCAAAATATGTAAATATAAGAAGACCTTGGGTTTAAGTAGCAAATTTTCCTAAGGTTGAGCCAGAGGATTTTCTTAAGATTGTATGCATTAAAACTAGGCTTTTTGGCGATCATTACGCCACTGGATCTGTACACGGTTTTTTTATTTGACCAAGATTGACCCATTCAATTGTATTAAAATTTTAATTTCACCATGCAGGGGTTGTTGAAGGGCTTGAATTGTGAATAATGGAAGCTCTGGAATTAAAGGTATTACCTTCCACATCAAGTGAAAATATGAGGCAGTTAAAATAGGGTGATTGTTTGATGTCTACTTGTACCTACGTTTCCATCTCCCAAAAATGACAACAATTTTAAGGAAACAATAATTTATATAATGTCTTAATCTGATCATACCGTACTCCAGTTAAATCTACCTTCGTGCCCAGGACCCGGTTAACGTTTTCTGGAGCCCCAATCAACCTAAAAAATGAGCCCCTTTTGTAAAACACAATCTAAACAAAAGCAATCTAATTAAATTTCTTTGAACAAAAGCAATAAGTAAAAGAAAATTTAGGAAGGAAAAAAGACAAAAAAAGGTTAGCCGATGTCGATCAGATTGATCGAAGAGGAAAGAACTAGGAAGGATTGTTTGCTTTGTGAATTGTGTGGTTGTGTTTTTTCAATAATATATCAAATCATCTAAATTTTTATCGGGGTTTAACTATAAAGTATTATTCCCGTTTCTAAATTCTATTGATCCATATAATAACAAAACTCGTTATAATTTCTTTTAAAAACGGGAACCCTTAATTTTAGAGAGTTTCAATTTGTGGTATCACAAATTACATTATAAAACCAGTCATGTTCATATCTTAAGTAAAACTTGAATCCAACATCGGAGAGGGGCTGAAGGGCGTATATTTACACTAAGCTAGCCTAATATTTGTTAAGTTATTAATAAACAATAATTTGGTGTAACATAGTGCAAATCACAACGCATGACTAGGCTTGTGAAGGTCCATTAACGATGAACCATTGGAGTTATATATCATCAATTGTAAGTTGGTGACACCTTAAAGATTTGTTACGACCAAAAATGTGTTATTGTTGCATGATGTAAATTATTAACACATGCTAGCTAAGGTCTGTTAAAACTCAGTAGCGTCGAATTAGTAGGCTTATAATCAAACATTTGTCATTGATGCATGAAAAACTTGTTACTACTTAAAATAATCTTAGTTAAACTTAATACGAAGAAGGTTAAGACACGATAAAGTCTTAAACCTATTACACAATGTTTTTATGTTACCCATTGATGGTCAATTAGTGGTATCCAAAGGACCTATCTTTTAAATTATCTATCGATTTGTCGTTTTTTTTTTCTAATTGTTCTTTAATGATCCATAGATGCTTAAATTTCACCAAACAAAGGGCGGAACCGATCCTTTTTTCCTATCTTCTTGTTCTTTGCCCTAGCTTTTTTTAGCATAGGATATTGACCGATTGTCATTATTGTCAATCAAACATATTACTGTCCCAACTGGTTATCACTAGAGATGCCTAACACACATTGCCATCAAAACATAACCACACTATCACCATTTTCATCTTTAAGTTCCAATACAGTCGTTGGCTCAAGAGAACCAGATAACTACTATTTCATCATTTAGTTGTAGTTAGGTAACACTTTTAAGCTATTTATGTTTCACACATGTTGTGATCGAGTATGTGTTTATGGTATTTGAGGATGAAAGGTGAATGGTTAAAAGAGATTATATAAGATTAAAAATGTTATCTTAACCTAATATGTGTGTAGGGTCTTTTATGATTGTATACGTGTTTGTGACATTTGACTAGAAATAATAAATGGTTGGGTGACATTTAAGGAGTTTTTGTTACCAAAAAGGTGTAGTTAGAAAAATTATTTATTAAAAGAGTGTAGTTTGAAAATTATTTACCAAATTAATGTATTTTTTAAACATTTATGTTTCTCTCTCATATTCTCATTGGATATTTTTATTAGATAATTTTAAATGATCTTTTAATTTATTAAATACAATATCTTAAGAGATTTAGAAATGATTTTAAATATGGCTATTTTAGCTGTGCGTCTAGATATATTTTTTAATTTCTTTCGATTTTTTTATAAGAACAATTTTAAAATGCTTAGTTGTGCTATTAAAATAGAAAAAGATTTTTTATTTCGTAACAGGTTATGAAAAAAAAATTCTTTTCATTTCTGCATCTTGTTTTAATATGTTTAATTTTGGTGTCCCTTTTTTTACGAAACAAATATTTTATTTTATTTTTCTGTTTGGATTTAATTTATTTTTCTAATAATTTATAATAGCAAATTACTATCTAAAATATATTTAAATATATAACTTTATTCGGTATTTTTCTTTGTATTCGAATAATCTTTTAACTTAAATCCAAGTTTTACTAAGTTTTTCATTGCAGTTGATCGGTACATAAAGAACACACATTTATAACCCATAACCTAAGTCAAATGGATCTATCAATGTGAAAAAGCGAAAAATGTAATTATTCCACTTAAAAGAAGTTAAATAAATCAAGAATAGTTATATTTTACTAGAACGACTAAATATTTTAAATATATTTTGAAAGAAATAAAAAAGATTTCTGGAAAACTATTTTGGAAATCATAAAAAAAACATTTTAAATATATTTTGAACATTTCTAAAAGTTTAAGAAATCATTAAAAACATTAAAGGAAATTATTCGTAGAATATCCAATAATAATAAAAGAGAGACAAAAATGTATAAAAAACACTATTTTGGTAAATAGTTTTCAAACTACACTATTTTGTTAATAAGTTTTGCATTTACACCTTTTTGGTAAAAAACTCGACATTTAAGAGAGTGAAATTTTACTAAGAGAACATTTTTGTGATTACATATGTATTTTTAGCCCAACACTAATGCGATGGATTTTGCGATTGTGTAGCGATATGAAGAAAGGATAAATTTGTAATTTTATTTTACCATATACTGAAAATTATAACCCAAATATAGTTATGAACCATAAACATTCATATAATCAAAACTAGAATTATTTATTTAAACCGGCTTTTTTTCTTCTCGCGCTATGCGATGAGAGTCCAATCAATTCTTTCACATGCAACGCTACATTACTTTAATTGTTATCTGTCTGGTTTGTTTGAAATCATAAAATCAAAAACAAAAAACTCAAATACTAAACTTTATTAACCAATCTTGAATAAAATAAAACTTCACTAAAAATAGTTTATTGGCCAAATTCTAAAATCCTAAACTTAATGGTTAAAGTCAAAAAAACAAATCGATGATCAAACTTTAAGATTCTAAATTTTAGTAGCCAAAATCACGCACTATGAGGTGGGAGTTTAGTCAATTTTTCTACATGAAGGTTGCTTTACTTTGGTTGTTATCTGTCATCAAAGATCGAAGTTTGGTGGCGAAACTCATAAGTACCAAACTTGAAAAAAATAAACTTTCACTATAATCAATTTAGTGGATAAACTTTAAGATCATAAATTTTAGTGGTCAAAGTCAAATAAACCAAAAGTTAATGTTAAAAGTAAAAATACCTAAATATTGACGTGGTTAAAATCTAAATTTTTTTCATTGGACATGACAATTAATTATAAAGTAATATAAAAAACAATTATCAAAACATCAAATTAATCTTCGAAATAGTTTGTTGTCATTAAACCGTGTCTTATCAGTATGATGCAATCCTTTTCATAAATGTAAACAATATATTTTGGAATGATGGACGCAATGTGACCACAAGCTGTTTTGGTAATCATGTTTGGTAATCATGTAACATAGCTAATTATTCAGGTGTCCCTACTGCTTCTGAATTCATCCATATTCCCAAAGATTAAATGCTGCAAACATTTGGACATTATAATATCTCATGTGGTACATTCTCATTATGTTTTTTCTTGCCATGAATGTTGAAAATGACATCATTGTGTGGCCGGGTTGCAAGACCCGGCAACGGCCACATGGTCCTGCTTTTGAATGAACTGAATCGAACCACCAGAGCCTTAAGACGAATACCATGATTTCTTGATATTTTTTAAGTAAGGAGTCACGAAACCCTAATTTAATTATGTGAACACTTGTAACGGAATGTTTGTATCCATGTTTGTGACTACAAAAATCACAACTAAATGTGTTAGTATATATGGCTTAGATTCTAAAACTTAATATTTTCTTAAACAAATATTTTGATGTTTTTATTCAAAGTAGAGAAGTGATTATGTCTCTATAAACAATGTTCATTAATTAGCTAGGATTTTTAGTGCGTTAAATAGTGTTCATTAAGTTGACTGTTTTTAATTTTATTTTTTATTACGGTTAATTCACATAACTTTTAATTCTACTATTAAAAATACATCTTTCGTTCACCATAAGACTTGAACTCTCATTAAAAAGATACATTTACTACACACTTTCGTACCACTAAACCACATGCCATTGTTCTCACTAGGGTCTTTAGTATACAAGAATATTAGAGTTGAGTGATCCTAATGTTAGTAAGTAGGTTTTATTATTTATTTATGATTAGATAGAATATACTAATTTTGATTTATTATTTTTGAAGATTTATCATAATTATGTTTATCAAAACAAAAAAATGGTATATCTAGAGCTAAGGATTGAGCAATCTTTTTATCTCACGAGATAAATGTATAATTTGATTACA
This sequence comes from Flaveria bidentis, assembly GCA_018326385.1. NCBI lineage: Eukaryota > Viridiplantae > Streptophyta > Magnoliopsida > Asterales > Asteraceae > Flaveria > Flaveria bidentis. Next base: position 5,527 of record BJCM01062266.1, on the reverse strand, counting down.
TCTCCTCTCTAAATGTTATCATTTGCATTGTTATAAGTAAAACTAAAACTAAAACTTATGCTTATATTATATTTGTTAATTTATAATATCAATTTTAGACGGTTTTCATCATCCCACGTGGTATAAAAACATTATGGTTCTTTTCGTCTTTTCTTCCCCTACCATCCATCTCCACCACAACTGCAATCAGATTACGTTTTGGCATTAACACTTTTCTTTCATCTTCTATCTATTATGATGACTTTCTTCCTTTTTCTTTCCTTCGGTTTCTCGTATTCTCTAGTCCTAACACATGAAGCATTTTACATTATAAAGTAGGGTTTATGTTGTCATTGTCACTATGCCATCATAGTTGTATTTCCCACCTCGCAATTGTTGCTCCCGTTAGTGTACCATTGTCGTTTTCCCCTTGCCGCCCTTGTTGTGACCTTAGATCTGTTATCATTGTTTACCTTCACATTGTTTTCTTATTTTCCGTTTAAAAATTTATAATAGTTAGAATTAGATAAAATATATTAGTTAGAAATTAAATAAAACTTATTTAATTACTTTCATTATAGTTAAAACTTTATGTTTCTTTTAGATATTATTCTTATTGTATTATATAAATATAATATTGGATAAATAACATAATCTATTAACCAATATCTATTAATATACAAATAATATTTTAATCGTAAGTCATGTTATTAGATTATGCCTAGAGCGTCTCAATTATTGTTTTAATACATTGAGAGATGAATAACAAGGTAGAATATGTATTCAAAAGGGTTAAGATAATTGCACTAATCATTATTATCATTGAGATTAATTTTCTGTGGGGTATGCCCCAAGGCCAAACTCCTAAATTTTATTGTGTCGTTTCCTCATTGGTTTAAGCTATGTTTTACCATCATAGTATGATTGTTGTTTAGGTATCTTATGCCAACAAGATACTCATTTGATAGAAGATAAAGAATAGATGGGCAAATTAAACATCTAAAGTCAGCTTCACTGCATCATTACCTTTGTCAACAATTACAATCATAATGCATGAAAGTAACCATTGAGAAAAAGATTTTTAATCTTGAACGTGGTATGAGTTCGGATGAATAAAAGCGAAAAATATTGACATCGAGAAATTTATGTTTGCTATGTGAAAAACATAATCGTTTATTCCAATCGATAAAAGTAACATGCATGTCTACTAAAAGGTATACACAGAGACCCGACTCGTTGAGCATTTAACTTTAACATGCTTAAACCTTCAAAAATAATTTTATCAAAACTGATAGATTCATATATACGTTGTCATGCACAATAAGGATGATGGGATTTTTGTTTGAGCTTAGGATGAGTCAAGTCTTTATCATCCGTCAATATTAGGGCATTCTCTGAACCGCTATAAGTAATATATGACCCATTGTCATCTCTTTGTGTTGTCTATGTCTATGATGGCATTTTCTGTTCTTTCACTTGAATGGATCAATTCCATTAATGTTTATTCTTTTGGATGATTGTTTGGTGTACAAAAAAACAAATCTGTCTTAGTCTTGCAAACAATATATGAAGCATATGATGTTCTAAAACGAGTACAAGGATAACATGAGTTGTCATCTAACCATTTTTGTAATTTGTAACTTTGTAAATTTAGTGCTTCACATATATTTATTTTTTGGATAAAAAATTGTGAATCTCAACGAAGGAAAACGATTTAAGGACGATATTGTTTTGGTGTAAGTTTAGATTTCTACAACTTAACTTGAAAAAGTTCATATAAAAAATAAACTTTCAAAATGGTTTGTATAACGATGCTTTAGAAAATTAGACACCAATAGGCAAACAAGTTCAACTTATCATATTAGATTCACTAGCAACGTACAAATTGATGAACCTTCACAGAAGCGTACGTAGTTTCATCAGTTCTCCTCGATATTGGGTTGGTGTTCCGTTAACTATCCTAAGAGTGTAGTGTGGTGGTTGGGCGTTGTTGAACGCGAAAACCTTAGTAAAGTGCGGGTAAAGTTTTGTGGGATAACCAAGCTTTGATAACATCTTCCAGCATATCAATGACTTATATTACCATCGCATCAACAGTCCACGAATCACCTACGTACAACCCTTTCATCTATATATCACCTATTCACCTATATGTAGGTCGCTTTCAGGTTCACAATGAACTATCACCGACCCATCAATGGTGAAGTTGTCAGCACCGGTTATAACTATATTTGGTACAAACAAAAGAAAAATTATTGATGATTTCTTGTACAATAATAAAAGTTTTCAAATAATTAAAAAATCCTGTAAATAAACTTTTTTTTCTCATTTTATATGAAAATATATACAAAATATGTTCAATAACAAACTGTTTAACTATGTAGGGGATGTTGAGAGTCTAGGCCTTCAACTTATGTAATGCTCGACTCATTGTCATTATGGGTTTTTGTTTAAGCAGTTGGTATATCTCTTCTTGATATACCATAAAAACAAAAAAAAAACAATTTGTTTAACTAACTTAAGGAAATTTTGATAGCACAACGATTGTAAATTGAACATTTTCATTATATAGTTTTAACAAATATCTTAACTATAACTTCTGCCCATGAGTGAAATCAAAATGTTTTGATCTGGCCATAACATTAAACAAATAAAATTAAGTTAAAAAACTTACCATCACTCTAGCCACTTTTGGAGTAACATACTCTGTAAGATTAGTGGGTTATGATTCCTTCACTGTAGCCCTTTTGTTAATAAAGCGGATTTTCCTCATAGATATTGGAAAAACCGAGTTAGGATGTCCCTCACAACAATAACATGTTATCTTGTTAGTTATTGAAATAACAATAAATGAAAGACGACTTAAGTTAAAAAATCATTTACCATGTTATGCAACATTGACCCCTAATGTGTCTTGATGCACCCCTTAGAGGTACTTTATTGAATTGGGTGTACTCCACATCTGTCACAAAAAGTGACATATATATTAGAATAAAACAAAATTATGATATATAGTACGTTAGTTAAAAGTAGCATGAACTTGGTCAATCATGTAACATTAATATGGCTCTAGGATCCAAGAAGGGTGATTTGCCTATAAGGCATGACTATCTAACTATTAAACACCCACCCAATGAGCTTGAAGTCTGGTCAGAGGACCATGGAACAAGTTCTTAAACATCGCGGTGTCAATGATACAACATATGGCTCTAAAGACACAAATGTAAGAAAAATATGACAAAAATTAGATTACATACATAACACAAAATATGTGAGTAAATTCATACCCCTTAAACTTAGACGCTTGATGTGAACCTAAGCTCGATCCAGTCATCATGAATACTAGACGCTTACCTTGTACTACTCATGACATGCCTAGGCACCTTTGTAGTGTTTATGAAGCCATACCATGACCTGGGTCGTCATAATCACATCTAATCCAACATCTCCATGCTCTGGATGGCTGCCGACGCAGTCATTAGCATGCGGATCATATCTCTATAAAGAATTATAAGGTCAACATGATACATTAGGTCATAGCATGGTCATATTATTTGCAATATGGTCCCATTAGGGTTAAGCATAGTGAATTTATCCAAACGTACGTAGTTAATCATAATAAAATAGATCCAACATGGTCACATCATGTCAAACATGGCTAAACATAACACATTAGGTCAAACATGATTAAATTTAGTCAATAGTAACATAGTAGTTCAAACGTGGTCAACTTAGTCAATCATGGCAGGTTAGGTTGAATATGATCAAATTTGATGATCAGTCATGACATATTAAGCCTAACATGGTCAAACTTGGTAATTAGGGCACATTAAGCTAAAAATGGCCTAATAGGTAAAAAATGTCATCTTAAGTCTAACATGTTACATTAGGTCAAACATGGTGACACTGTATTCAATTCCTAATTGAATTTAGGATTTATCCACATCCTAATACATTTCACGATGGATGCAATTTCTAATTAAATTTTTGATGTATCGAATTTCTAATCATGTCAACTAAGTCAAACATTAAAATATATATGATACAACTCCTTTAATCTAATACTAACAAATACTCATTATTCAAAGCCATAAAGTAGGACAAAAATCCCAAATCAAGATTCAATATAAACTTATTAACCAAGAAAACCAAAATAATTAAAGTATCCAAAACTAAGTTGGAAAATTTTCTTTGTTTTGTTAATGATCATTACATTAAGTTGTTTTACGTCCTAATAAGTCATGTAGATGTTAATGACTTATGCTTGATGGATAAGCCTACCTATGTTAATTACTTATGTTTGATGTTAATGCTTTGTATTAGGTTACACTAATTAATTTTAGGTTATACAAGTAATCTAAGTACTAATCAAGCATGTTTACAATCAGTCAACTAAATCACCGTTAATGGCCTTTATAATATGTTAATGATTTGTATTAGGCTACATTAAGTAATATAGGCCATACGAAGTCATCTAATAACTTATGTTTAGTGATAAGTCTAATAGTAAATCGGCCTTATCATATGTTAATGATATATGCATTTAGGTCATAATAGGTCACTTAAGTTTAATAGTTAATACCCTATTTTAGATTATATATAATTCTAATAGTTCACTGGTTGTGGGCCTGGCATGTGCTATAATCTCTCTCAAGTTACACCAAGTCATTTTAGGTCATAAGAAATCTTATAAGTGTTAGTGAGTTAGGTTTGATAATATGTCCATTATTTTGTCTTCAAAATACCTGATCAAGTGTTAGGCTACATTAATTCAATTTAGGTTATAAGAAGTTATTTAGTATGGATGAGTTAATTTTAATGATGCCCATTAGTTAGTTTGTTATTATAGCTTAACCGTGCCTTATCATGTGCTTTTGATCTATATTCTGTTATAATAAGTTATTTTTGGTCACTTCAAGTTATTTTGGTGTTAATGGTTTATGTTTAATGATAAGTCCAACAATTCACCGTTAATGGTTCTTAATGACCGTCATCATTTGTTAATGATTTATAATGATAACCGTTTGATGATAAGTCTACTCGTTCGGGTCTTATTATGTTCTAATAATATGAATTACTTTACACTATATTTTCTTAGCCGATAACAGTTATTCAAGTGTTAATGACGCATGTTTGACACTAAGTCAATAGTTCATCATTAACATACGTTATGATATGTTAATGGTTTGTAGGTTACACTAATTTGTTTTAGGTCATAGCAAGTTATATATATGATAGTGACTTATGTTTATGATAAATTAATTTTCTATTTCTTCGATAATAGGACTCACATGTAATGATTTGTATTAGATTATACCTGGTCATATTATGTGAAAATAAAGTAATTTGTGCACTAACGTCTTATGCTCGATGATATGTCCACATTCAGTCATCAATAGACCTAATCATGTGTATATGCTATGTATTAGGTAACATCAATTTATTTTAGGTTATAACAAGTTATTTAGGTGTTAATGAATTATGCTTAATGATCTATTTCTTTATATATATATATATATATATATATATATATATATATATATATATA
>BJCM01062265.1:0-53595 GCA_018326385.1 Flaveria bidentis | reverse complement strand
TAGTATAATGTAAAACATCTGAAGTTCTTACACTTCAGATGTTGTAGTTTTAGTAGTTATAGAATACTTTAAGCTTTTATTGTAAGATGTCCTCAGTTGTTGTGGACATCTTCAATAGTTTCAGTTATTTTCAGTTGTTTGTATAATCTGTTAGATGTCACTATCAGGTGACATCTGCTGACGTCACATTCCTCTATAAAAGGAATGTTGACCTAATTTGTACGTGCCGAAGCTTATGAATGAATGAAAACATTGTCTTTTGCAGAAAACTTTCTCTCTCTATAACCGTCACTGCTTGATTGAATATTCATCTTATTCTTGCTTAAATTTCGTCTAATTCTAATACTATTCCGCTGCAAATCATAACCTAATTGATCAAACTAGATCTTAGATCCTTACATAAACTCAACTTACTTGATTAGCAATCATTTTCTTTTACATGTTCTTGTGTCTTTAGTATTGTTTTTTATATATAAATATAGGTAACGAATAATAGGTAAATCGGAACACGATCTTGAAAGATGTTGAAAATCATAACCGAGTACCTTCTATAAATATAGGTAACGGATATTAGGTAAATCGGTTTCAGTAAGATGGATGAACGATATGATAATAAAAGCCAATGAGTAATCTTCTTGCTACAATCCTCTCGATCAATAAGATGGTGATGTATTCTAGTGGTATGATAACATATAAATCATTCATATTGTGTGCTTTGCTCCTTGTTGAAGGATTGAACTCTTTTTACGGTTGTTTAGGGCATTTGGAAGTTAATCAAGCTTGTATCTTCATGCTAGTGTACACAATCGAATAAAGTTTGACATAGTGGATGGCTACTTATTTGAAATATGTAAGTTCTATGATATTCAAAGTTTTATACTATCCTATTTGTAATGCCTAGAACAAGCCATTTAATAATAATAGGCTTAATTAAGGGATATTTAACAAAAATAAAAAGAGAAAATGGGTCATGGGCCAGATTACCATTATGGGCAAAGAGATTTGAGTGGTTAAAGGTCCATAATCAGCCACTTAAACCACCCAATAAGCCACCATCTTCTTTATTTGCAACCCTAGCCACCAACTTTTAAAGAGAGAGAGTAGTGAGAGAAATGAAGAAATTACAAGAACTAGAGCTTTATTGGTTAAAGGATTGAAGATCAGAGTATTAAAGTATCGAACCACAAGAAATGAGCAATAAATATAGGAAATAATAGGCCTCTAAATGCCTCTATAGGTCAAACCTGAATTTCTTAAGGCTTATTCTTTCTTGTGTTTCTTGCTCCTTTCTTGTGGTTTGATGCTTTAATACTCAGATCTTCAATCCTTTAACCAATGAAGCTCTACTTCCTGTATTTTCTTCACTTTCTCTCTTTACTCTCTCTCTAGAAGTTGGTGGCTAGGGTTGCAAATAAAGAAGATGATGGTTGGTTCGGTGGTTTAAATGGCTAATTATGGACATTTAACCACTCAAATCTCTTTGCCCATTATGCTAATCTGGCCCATGACCTATTTTCTTCCTTTATTTTTCTTAAATATCCCTTAGTTAAGCCTATTATTATTAAATAGTTTGTTTTGACTTTCCACGGTGTTACAAATAGAATAATATAAAACTTTGAATAACATAGAACTTACATTTTTCAAATAAGTAGGCAACCACTATGTCAAACTCTATTCGATTGTGTACACCGGCATCGAGATACAAGCTTGATTAATTTCCAAATGCCTTAATCAGCCACAAAAAGAGTTCAATCCTTCAACAAGTACCAAAGAACATAATATGGATAATTTATATGTTATGATACAACTAAAATACATCACCATGTTGTGGATCGAGAGGGCTATAGTAGGAAGGTTGCTCATTGGTTCTCTGTATCATATCGATAATCCATCTTACCGAAACCGATTTACCTATTATCCGTTACCTATATTTATAGAAGGTACTCGGTTCTGATTTTCAACATCTTTCAAGATCGCGTTCTGGTTCGGTATACACTCGTCCGTTTGTAAAACGTAACTTGAATAGCCCTAATCGCAACGGCTATCACTCACATGTAAAACCTTAGAGTCCGTTAAAAAAACTTAACAATTGAAAGTTATTAGTTAATAAATAAATTATCATAATATCAAACAAGTTAATGACTTATGATATGAACAAAAAAGTAGAATCATATGGTTTTACATAGCCAAATTTTACTTCTATAAACCAAATAGTTGTGTGGTAGATTTAGAAAAACAGCTTTTCAAGACTATGAATTTATCTTATTCATTTTTATGGTATTTATTAATAGAGTAATTATTATGGTTATAACTATTTATACATACAAATTCATATAAACGTTATTTGTTAGGTTGTAACGATTTTAATTAATTTTTTTAGTTAAAATATCATTTTGGTTCTAAGTAGGCAAAGATAAATTCAAACATTTTCTCAATCAAGTCTAGTGGTTTATAAAATATTCAATTATTACTTGATCATTTTTTATTTAATATTTTATTATTCAGAAAAAACAATAACTGAAATAAAAAACATATAATAAATTCGTGGATATTTTAATAAGATAAAGGTTATTAGAACGTATATATAAGAAACAATACTAAACAGAAGAACATGTAAAAGAAAATGATTTGTGATCAAGTAAATAGTCGAGTTTAGAATCCAAGATTTCAAACCCAACGCTAGTTGGTTCTCCCCGAAATGACACCACAATTGTTTTTAAAACTCAAAAACTCAATCTTCTACATGAGATATTATCTAGGAATCCGTTGTGATGAAGGCAGATGATGACGATCTGGCTTTAGCATTAATTTGTTTTATCTCTATCTTTAGGGCGAACCAATTCTTTGAGGAGATCAAAATCAAGCTTATTGTTAGTGTTGTTTAATTTTTTTAAGAAAAAGCTTCCGAGTAGTCTTGAGTAGAGTTTTCTCTATTGGTGTTCAATAATGTTTTTGATCTATGGACCTTTGGCGAAGGAACTAAATGCTAATTTCGAGTGTTGCTTTTACTGACATTTTCAAATACTAGTTCCAATAATCTTACGAATAACTAACGCAAGTTGACAAGTTGTAAAAGCGCACTTTTGAATAGTATTAAGTCCTAGCTTATGTCAAGTAGTGCCGGTGTTGAGGATTTAGGGTGGAGTTAGAGAAATAAGCCTCAAAGGGAAAAAAAACTTTTTAACCATTTTTATTTGTTTTCAAGTGGTTGAACCCAAATCATATTTGGCTAAAGTAAGTTAATTATAGTATGTAATAGGTCAATTCAATATATAACTTTCTATATATGTATTAAAATATATTACATATTAGAGCGATAACATAATAATTCCATTCAAAGTGTAATACAAATAAACAACATTATAAGCATATTATACAAGGTTTTTATGCAATAGTTCCACTTTTGCCCATATTTAATTAACTTCTTTTAATTATTTTTATTTAAAATGCATTATTAATACATTATTTAGTAATATGATATTATATAAATCATGTCATTAAATTTTATATTATTTATAATAATATAAATTGATATTTAAATTTGTTGTTACTAATTATATTTATATAACTAAATACTATTTAAATTAAGTTTTTTTTATCTAAATACTTATATATATATACATATATGTATATATATATATATATATATATGTATATATATATATGTGTATGTATATATATATATATATATATACACTATTATATAATACATCTCTTTGTATAGAGATGTTATTTTGCCAAGAATAAAAGTTTTGAATCAACATGTATAAACAATTGCAAGGCATTGAATAGTGATAGAATAGGGAATTAATTAAGTTCTTAATATAGAGGCAATATGCTAAATTTATCCGTTAAATTTTATATACTAATGAAGTAAAAAGTAAAAGATAAACAATTAAACCTGTTAATTTAACGAGAATACTAGGAATAACTCTTCCCACAATCATTGATTCACAAAAACTATCGATAATCAAGATTTCACACTAACACCACTTTGATAGAGAGAAAATAAGTTTTTATAAACTTCAAAAACTACTTCTCCCATTGATTACATTCATATAAAAACCAAACCAATAGTCAAATGGGCCACTAAAGATAGATGGGCCAAAATTTGGGCCAAAATAAAGTCCAACGAAATCCAAAAATAAGATAAAAAGTAAAATAAGTCATAAAATAATACATAGTAGTCACAGGAACCTAAATCTTCATCAGTATAGAAGTCAAGGTTGGGAATGGGTTGGTCTAAGTCTAAAAGCTGGGGATGGTAGTTGTCCCCTTGAGTGTTAAGACTCAGAGTGAAGGCTTAAGGCAGTTGGGCTTGTGAGCTCATCAGGCTGAGCATGAGGAACCTCATCACTGATCTTTGAAGTAATGGGAGTGGTTTGCTCCTTAGGAGAAGTATCCACTTCCTTTTGTACGGATAAGTATATGGGGCCCTACACATACTCAATAGCTTGAGCAGGGGTTCATTTAAAATTTTTTTTTTAGGTGAGGGTGATTTGTGGATGTTTTGGTGGTTGAGATGTTGAAGGTGTGGGTTCAACACTACCTTGTGTTGCTAGGTTGTCACCTTGAGCAATGAGCTCTAACATTTTTCGGAAAAGGGTTGTTTCTACCCCTAAAATGCCAACACTGGGTTCTTTAGAAATTTAAAGATGTCGGGCTTCATCTATCCCAATTTAAGAATATTACCTATTTCCCTCAACTGTGATCCCAATTCATAGTTAAGAATATATTGAACATATCTAGGAAACATGTAATACTCTAAGGAGTCCAAGTTAGCAAGCAGATTTGTATAAAAAATTAAGAGTACCAAAACTTGACCCCCTGAACCATCCCATGCACTATGAAGGAGAGATCTTTAGGAATCTGGTCCCAACCCCCATGCTTATTGGATAAGTTGTGGATGACCACATGTAGTAAGTGCTTCCATTAGGATGAGACCTTCCCTATCCTCAAGTGTCTTTACAGAGAAGTCCCCTTCATAGCCCATCTGCCGAAAGGACTGGTTAATAGCTTCTTTTAGAAAGGACAACTCGCCTTCCTTATCATCCAACTGTAAATGAGCATTTATGATGACTATAGTGATGAAGATTATCCTCCCTTACACCGCTGCAGACAGTGCCTTCTCCCCTTCATGTCTCAATAATTGTAGTGGCGTTATTGTAAAAAAGTTAAAAATGATGAGGATAATTATTATTCGTATCATCTTAAATCCAATTACTAATAGATTTAGTGACATGATACTAGATAGTTGAAACTTGAAATGGTAGGACAATGATATTCTAATTTTATCTATATTTTCAAGTTTTATCATCTTTTTATTAAATGCTAATAACTTTGTATACAACATTATTTAAAAAAATTATATCATAGAAACAAGCATGTTTTAATCTTTACAACACATATAACTTTATTACAATTTTTTTCATGTTATCTCAGCTCATTATATAATATTAATGAGTTCGTTGTGTAATATCATATTATTATATAATATTAATCAAACTATTGGGGCTAATATAGACCATTTTATTATGCATTGTGTTTTTAAAAGTGATGATTTTCAAATAATGTAATATTAAAGAGTAATTTTTTTGCTTTTTTATTTTATTGTTTAATAATAATCAGGTTATTGTAAAATTCTCATCAAGCAGATCATTGTGTATATTTTTAATTATCGAGTCTAGTCTAGTCATTTTGTTTCCCATTGTGTATAATATTAACTATTGTGTTTTTTAAATAATGATTTTGAATTAATATAATGGAAAAATTGTAACCTTTTTTTTTACCTTTTTTCAAGTTCATTGTGTTATCCTAATCATGTTATATGTAATCTTTTTTCATACAACTAATTATGTCTATTGCTAATTATCGAGTCCAGTGTTGATCATTATGTTACCCATTATGTCTAATGTTAACTATTGTGCTATGCATTGTGTTTATTAAAATTATAATTTTCAAATAACATAATGTTAAAAGTGTAATTTCTTTTATTTTTTTAATATGTTATATAATTCTAATCATTTTATTATGTAATTCTTACCATGCAGCTTATTGTAAATGTTATTAATTAATCATGTTTAATGTTGGTCATTTTGTTATCCATTGTTGACCATTGTGTTAAGTATTGTGTATTTTAAAATGATGATTTTTGAATGACACAATAATAAGAAAATGTAACCTTTTTTTATATTTTAAGTTTATTGTGTATTACTTATGATATAATTATGTAATCATTATCAATTCAGAAGATTACAAAATGACCTAACGAAATTAGTCAATTACATAATTAGTTAAAAAACTTTGTTTTTTTATATGAACATTATAAGCATTTTTAATGATAAAAAGTACTCGTTTTTATGGTATAATTTAAAAATAATAATAATATCATATATAAAGCTATGAATGTCCAAAAAAAATGTGAAACTCGGAGGGGGAAGACTACCAATTGACCCCTAACTTAATTTGGATCAAAATAAGACGTATCAACTTTTAAATCCTTATTATAATTTTTAGTTTTATAAGATTTTGTATTTGAACTCTTGCCGAATAATTAATGTAAATGCAAACTTCATTTTTAAACAAATGTATATTGTGGATTAAATTTACGGGGCCGGATTCGATACGTATAAAAATTTTCGAACGAAATATAGATAAATTTCCAATTTTGAGCGAAAATCAGAGGAGTCAGGTCCCCGTACACCTTGAAACTTTATTCTCGTGTTTATGTATGTTTTTAGTCATTAATGTAAGAGACGATCTAAATAAAAAGGATGGTTTTTATCCAAAGGTTGAAAATGATTAAAACTGCACTTGACGTCCGGTATAGGTTTGAGTTGTCATTCGCATCCCAAGTTAAACCTTTTTAAAACTAATTGTATGAATATATAATTTTGCCTAATCTTTATTAGACCTATTTTAACAACTAAGAGTTTGTTTAAAGAGCTAAGGACATATGGGTAATTAGAGCATCTCTAATGGAAGAGTGAATGGATGTCAGCCACCTCATTACACTTCACGATCTCTCTCATAACAACGTCTATCAAATTTCTCTCTTTAAATATGCTCACAGAACTCATTCATGGGCATACGTCCCCGCATATAACATCCCTTCCTCTTTCTTTTGTAACTATTCTTTGTTCACCATGATCCAACAAGGGTAAGGTATCTCCCACTAGTAAAAAAAATGATTTTTTGGAGCGGTTAGGATAAATGGTTTGGAGCATGATATACAGAAGCTGCTCCAAATGATCCCATTGAATTTTGAAAACTAGTGATCTGCACCATGCATATTCAAACCGCCTTATAGAATGATTGTTTTAGTATTTCTTTGAAACAATACCTAATGAATACTTGGTTGTTGTGCTTTCGTGCCAATGGTATTCTTGTGTAGTTGAGTTTAAAGGTTGAAGCACTTAGCATCAGGTGTGCTTTCTTCTTGTGTTTTTCTTGTTTTTGTTTATGCAAAAGATGGATATTACATGTCTACTCAAACGAATAAATAGCCGAGAACGGTTTATGGGACTCCCCATACATATAACATATGAATACATTTTTATTGCAAAGGAACACACTATCACACAAATACAAATAGCAAACAATCACCTCTTTCAAGCACACAATACTTTGCAGTACGAGTTTAAAAATCTCTCAACAATTAACTAAATTAAATAAAACACAAGGGCTAGGTTCAAAGATAAACTTCAATAACAGACTGATAGGCTCGGATGTTTTTTATAGTGTAACGAGAAAACCCAGCTTCATGAAATATATAAGACCATTCATTTGTAGTTCGTTCTTTGCCTTTTTGTGTATGAGCCATCATCACCATATCCATCATTAATGCCACATCTCTAAATTTGTGGTTTTCATGTCCAATGACTGCTTCTACAATAATCACCTTCCCTGAGTGATGAGAAATAGCCTCTCGACTTTTTCTTAGTATGTCAATACATTCTTCATCTCCCCAATCATGAAGTACTTTCTATAATATACAAATATATGTTAATAAAGTTAAGATTGGTAATCAATAAACAAAGATGGCAATCCTACTACACATTATGTATTATTAAAGATATATATGACGTTAATAACGTTAAGTTGGTGTTTTGTTTCACTGTTTGAATAGAGGATGTAATCATAATTGTGGATATTTTATGTTTCCAAAAGCTGGTTGGGTTTCTTTCTATAAAAATAAACTCGTCATATCCGATTTCGTGATGTATTAGTTCTCTTTTCTATTTTTTTATTCTCTCTCTTTACTTTTTTATGTTATAATATATGTTTTAAACAATCATTTCTTCAAGCTAATACATATTTTTAATTTATTTTTAAAGAAATGTCACCTAACTTATTTATTTTTAATTTATTTTTAAAGAAATGTCACCTAACTTATTTATTTTTAATTTATTTTTAAAGAAATGTCATCAATAATTTCCTTTCTGATTTACATTATATATAATCAAATTTAACTATTCAGTATAAACATCACATGCAAATATGTCGTCTGCGCACTGTCAATAAAATCTATTATACATACTAATATGTTATAAGTTATTTATATGATACTAACTACCAATTTAATTGTTTATTATATTATCGAAACTTATTTTGTTTTTTTTTATTTTTCTACTTTTAATCCTATAATTTTCATCTTTTACATTTATCACTAATAATTTTTTTTCACTTTCCACTTAAGTTTCATTTAATTTAAATTTATTATAAAATTTTCATTTTACGTCTCTATATAAACTTTTTAGGTTTTCATTAAATTTTATTTTTATTGTTTTATTAGTTTTTCTGGTGATGATGTTCGCTAATAATTGTGTGACATTTATGTTATTTATCATGATTTTACGGTCTCATTGCCTAAATACTAGTTAACATTAATAATTATAACTTAAATTGAAACGTTGGTAAAAGAAATAAAAATCACACAAAGCTGAATAGACTAACCATGAGATAGACGGCATCACCCTTCGGAACATGATCAAACATATCACCCCCAACGTGTTCAACCCCTTCAAATGGAGGAGCCACCGACACTACATGAGGAAGATCAAAATTCACCCCTTTGATCCACGGACAAGCCTCTACAATCAATTGTAGCGCCGTCCCGTCACCGCCACCGACATCCACCACTGTCCTCAACCCCTCAAACACCTCGGGACAACCCTCGAGCACCGCCCCAACCGCCACCCGAGCATCACACGCCATTGCATCGTCTATCAGCTTACCGTGCTGGGGGTTCTTCGCCGCGAACACCCACACATCCTCCCCATGAGCGGCCCCAAAGGCCGACTCCTCTTTCCCCAAAACCCTAGCACTTAGCTTGTGCCATGGGGCCAGCATGACGGGACTGCTCTCCAAAAGCACAAAGTCCGCCATGCTATGGGTCCCATGGCTCGTTAGGAGCCTTGACAAAGGGGTATTAACGTACCCGAAACATGTTTCGGATAATGGTTGTTCTTTGAATATTTTATATTCGATCAAGAACCTCATGATCCGATGCAACAAAGGCGTTGAACACCCGAGCTTTGACGCTAGCCCCGCTAGTGTCATCGGGCTCCCGTGGTTTTCGAGAATATCGGGGATTCGGAGCTCAATGGCACACTTGATGACAGCCATGGGAGTGAAACCGAAAACATATTTCCATATCTCTTGTTGAGCCAATGCTTCTTCTTCTTTAGAAATAGTTTTCTCCACTTCAGTTTGTGTATTCATTTTATAGTCAGATTGTATGTAACAATGAGAGTATATGAGTGCTGAACGGTATAGCTTTAAATAGAAAGAGTATTGCTTGGTGACGTTTGTTTAATGTTGGGATTTTTAATTATTTGTTATTTTATTAATAAAATTCAGTGGATTGGTACTTGTTTCATCAACGATTAAAATGTGTTTACACAGCACCGAATAATATAGATTAAGATCATTTTAAAATCCCGATTATTACCGATTTGTAGATAATCTATACTAACGACACATCAAAAAAACATGATTACATTAAGTTTTAATTCCGCGATGACCTCGACACCATTCTCATCTTATTTGGTACATCATTGTTTGTTACGTATGATCAATCAAGATAGAAAACTTTTCTTGATATTGTTGTTATTATTATTTTTATCATTATCGTTATTATTATCACTATTATTATCACTATTATTATCACTATGGTAGTAGTTGATATTATTATTACTATTATTATTGTTACTATTATTATTATTATTATTATTATTATTATTATTATTATTGTTATTATTACATTTATTGTTACTGTTAATATTATTGTTACTGTTACTATTACTTTTATTGTTATTATTATTGTTAGTGTTATTATTATTATTATTGTTACTATTATTAATATTATTATTATTGTTTGTTGGGACAGATAAGTTTTGTGCAACCAAAACAATACTTAAAATAAATTTAGTGCAACTGAAGAAGACTTTTGAAGGCAAAGCTGCACTTCCGAAGGTTAAAGATAGAAGAATTTCTGAAAAGGAACTCTATCTTCCAAAGAGAAAGTAATTCCTCTTCCGAAGACGAACACTTAAAGTTATCAAGACAAAGGCTTCCGAAGTACGAAGTCTTGAAGATCTGCAAATGTTTCGGAATAAGTAGACTATTCCGAAGTATAAGTGGCTTCGGAAAAACTTGTTCTTCCGAAGCCGATAAACTTTCGGAAGAACCTACTATGAACGAGTGGATATAAGTATGATCCATCTGACAAGCTGCTACAACCTATGAGATACTGCATGGCGTTTTCTCATGCCCATATAGTTGACCATACTTTATTTCATTGTTCATTCTTTATTAGTTATTATAGTTACCAACTTTAGTTGGTGACAAAAAGGTAAGCTATTGACCTGTCATGACTACCTAATCTAGGATAGTATTTTATCTTAGAAAGCTTAATTCTAACAATGTAGTATTTGTTTCGTAGTAAGTCCTAGCTGGTAATCCAAGTATAACCGGACGTAGATAGTAGTACATATAGTTTCTTATTAACTCATCTACTATGTTTGTAAGAGTCTTGTAAACTTTGAGTTGAGAAGTTATATATACAAGTATCCTAAAAACTATTTCATATCTCTTTTTACTTTGTATATTATCATAAACTCTTAAAGGAGTTTATATTATCATTCGAGTGTGACTTAGTGAGTTTGAGAGACTATACTTTTGTTGAGTGACCATATCCAACCATCCAATTGTTATAAGAGCTTCTCAAGCTTTTGATTGTGAGATCATACCATCCCAAATCAACTTGTTTTATCACCCATACACTAACTTCACTCAAATGGCCCTAAACGAGAAATCATCTGAATCTAAAATAGGAACGATGACTAAAGCTCCTATCATCACCCCTGATAACTTCAGATCTTGGTTCAAATGCATTAAAGGCTTTATTAAGTATCAAGAGATCAAAATATGAAGAAGTATCAAGATGGTAAAATATGGAGATCTATCACCCATCATCCTTACAAGCCAAATGTGGTAGCATCGGCTGGTAATGGTGCCATGATAGAGAAAGCCATAGAAGATTACTCAGATGAAGACTTTAAGAAGATGGATGTGGATAGCAAAGCCATGATTGTACTGCTTACAAACATACCAAACTCCATCATGGTAGGTTTTCAGCACTGTCAGTCAGCCAAATAACTTTTTGATGCTTTGACATTGATGTATTCTAATTCCACTGAGTCCAAAGAGCCAAAGAAAGACACCCTAAAGCAATAGTTCGAGAACTTCACTTATGTTGCTAGAGAGACCCTCAGCCAACATTACTTTAGGTATATGAACCTTATCTCATCACTTTAGTCTGTGGGAGTGACACTTGAGAAGAGAGATCTGGTAAGAAAATTCATGAGTGCACTTCTTCATGAATGGACTTTCTATCGTATCACTATCGAGAGGACAAAGAATTTGAATACTCTCACTATGACCAAACTACATGGTATTCTTGATGGATACAATATAGACATGGAAACTTAAAGAGGTCATAAGATGAGCAGAACCTCTAGCCTTCCTGCTAGCAAAATGCTACTTTTTGCTAGAGGCCCAAGATCATCTCAGCCCTAGTAGTACCTAACTCACTCCCAACAGCCATCATGTTCTTCTGGGCCATACATTATTTTTTTTTGAGACACCAAGGTCTAAATAGGCTCAATCAAATCCTTTCCAGCATAATTGTGCCTTTTTTCTAAGAAATATGCGTTCTAGTGATTTTTAGTTTTGCTTTGATGATTTGGAATGCTTCAGCTCAGATGATGTTAAATACATTATCTAACACATGGCTCTTTTGACATATAGAGCAAAGAAGTTTTTTAAAAGAACCGGAAGACAGTTCCCTCAAAACCTAACCAACAGTTAATTTGGGTTTGACATAACTAAGGCCAATTGTTACAACTGCAACAATCTTGGTCATTTTGCCATAGAATGTAAAGCTCCTAAATACAACCTAGGAGTCACTCAAGCCTCCACAAATCCTGCCACACTAAAAGTTATTGCAAGATTAACTAAAAATCAAATTGTTATTGTTGCTCAAGAAGTTTATTGGAGCTTCATGGTGCAAGATGTCACCCCTACTCAGGCACTCATGGCTGGAACTGATGACAACATGGTATTTGAACACCTCCATACTCTAGTTTGTATTTCTAAAGTCAAACTTTATCAGGACTATAATATGGAACTTAAACTTTATGTTCAATCCTTAAATATTCTAAAATCTTATTTTAATAGAGCAGAATCTGACTACAAAATGAAAATAGAAGAGGTAGAGAAAACTATTTCTTATTTAAAACATGAACACACAAATACAAGGCTCAAATCAATGATTTAATCTCTAACTTAACTGAGGCTCAATCCCTGCTAGTAATAGCTAAGGCTAAAGCAAATAAGTATGCTATTAAATAGCATAACTTCAAAACCATTATTACATCATCCTCATACTTAAAGGTGTGCTATCATAACAAAAGTGGTTTGGCAACCAAAGAATTTACTCCACCACACTCTTATGTGTCTGTGAGACAGCCAAGATATGGTACTAATGAGCAAGAGGTTCCAATTACTTACCCACTAACTCATGAGAAGAATAATGATGCAACTATGGAGACTATCATAAGGAATGACAAGGTAGAAAACCCACGCTCACCAGTGATGATCAACCTCTGACGACCAAAGCCAGAAAAAAAAGTTAAGGCATCCAGACTAACTGCCAAGAAAGTGGCTGAGTCCAAGCTGAAGATAGACCCAAAGCAAAAGGGTGTATTCATTTTAGCCGGATTTCATGTGGTTGGAAGTTCTAATCTAGGAGAAAAGTGTAATACCAACACTCCTATCCAGCTGAAGGATTAGAGGTTGAATTGGAAGATTGTTGATGATAAAAAGAAGTGCAAGAAACAACAGTCCTTACACCCTATAAAGAGTAACATTGAGTTCATAATGTGTGGTCTGCATAACCACATGGCTAAAGATTGTTACTACATTCCTTCTTGCACACATTATTCAAACAATGTCAAAAAAGAAGAAGTCATGGAGGGTTTAACATTTGGACCTTATCATATGGTTCAAGTTTTAAGAAAATGAAAGCTTGTTTCCGAAACCATGTTGCTTTCGGAAGAAATTCATACTTCCAAACAGAAAATAGCTTCGGAAGACAAGCGAAAGAAAAGAAACAAAAAGAAATCTTTTGAGAAGAAGATTAATTTTAGAAGAAAAGGTGATGAAAGCTTTTTCAAGAAAGAAACCTAGGAAGTAAGCCATGCTGCTCAAGCATCAACAAGCTTATCTACATTGATCAACCAAAGGATGGAATGGCATATCAGAAAAGATGTTACAACACAAACCTTTTCTTCACAAGCCAGTATTGAACCCCCACGCATGCATTTTGGTTCAATTATGTCATCTACATTAGAAGAGACCAAGACCAACAAGGCTTGGGTTTCCAATAGTAACTACCTTTTTCACCTTATGTGTAGGGACATCCACATGAAAAAAATGACTGGAGGTCCTGTTCAATAGTTTCAACATTTTGATGGAAATCCTATTCAGTTTGGAGAAGAGGCCGAATGATACATTTCTAGCAGAGGTAGTGTATCTAATGGTAAGTTAAAATTTGAAAAAGTAAACTTTCTCAAGCAGCTTGAACACAATCTCTTGAGTGTTTCTCAATTCTGTGATCAAAAGCACCAAATGCTTTTCACAGAACATGAGTGCATTATCCTTGAGTCCGGGATGACAATTCCTTTGGAATTAGTGTTTCTTCGTTCTCCCAGGAGAGGGGATATGTACAAGCTAGATATGAACAATGCTTCCCCACTAGGTGAAGTATCATGTTTTTTTCTAAAGCTAATAGGGATGAGTTAACTCCACGGCATAAACAAATATGTCATGTTAATTATAAAACCATGAATAATTTGGTTAAAAATAACGTGATACATGGTGGCCTAAAAAGGATTTCTTTGCAAAGATAATTATGTTGTCTGTTTGAAAGGAAGAACACAAGACATCTCACAAATCCAAAGAAGTTAACTCTATCACTACACCATTACACTTATTGCACATGGATCTATTTAGTTCCACAAGTATAATGAGCATTAGAAGAAAATCATATTGCCTTTGTGATTATTGATTATTTCAATAGATTTACATGGGTATTATTTTTAAGAACTAAAGAAGAAACTACTAAAACTTTAAAATCTTTATCACAAGGTAAAGATCATAAGAAGTGATCAAGGGACTAAGTTTAAGAATCAAGTTCTTGACTTATTCAGTAACTTAAAAGGGATTGCCAAACAATATAGTGCCACTAGAACTACTTAATATAATGGTTTGCTAAGTGGAGAAATAGGACACTTATTGAGACTGTTAGAACTATGTTAGCTCATTAAAAACTACCTCTACCATTCGGGACAGACGTAGTGAGCACTGCATGCTATATGAAAATAAGGTTCTTATGATTAAGCCCCATGGAAAAACTCTTTATGAGTTATGGAACACAAGGCCACCGTTCATTGGCTTTATTAGGTCCTTTTAGCAGTAGGTGTACCATACTTAACACAAAGGACAATTTGGTAAAATTTGTTGAAAAGTTGGATGATGATATCTTTGCTGTATATTCCTCTAACTCTATTTCCTATGGAGTTTAAAACATCAAAAATCAACAATTTGTGGAATTATCCAACATTGTTGTAAATGAGCACACTCCTTGTGTTATAGGGAATGGACTTGCCCATATTTTTGATTTAGAATTGTTTCCACACTATCGTAAACCTTCTTGTGAGAATGTTTCAGCTAGAATAGGAACTCAAAGTGACTTTAATGATGATCAAATGTTGGAGTTACCCAATCCTATTTCAAGTTCTCCAGGAATTTCTGAAGATCAAGCTCCTCAAATAGAAGTCCTGAAAACATGACTATCTTAGGAACCAGTGAAACTTCAATAAGTTATCAATAAAGTAAGCCTCAAAACTCATCAGTTGCAACTCAAACACTGTTGTACACTAAACAAATGAAAGTAGCATTCTGGTGGGACATGCAACTGTTAATGGTACTTCACAACACCATACTATTAATGATGCCTCAAATTTATTCAATCAATCCTCATCGAAAGAGCTTGAGATATCAGCTGGAAATGATGTTCCTAATTCAAAGGAAAACTTTTCAAATCTAGATTTATCGATGCAATTACATGTTATCCTAAGGCTCAGAATTCATAGCACACATCCAGTTGAGAACATCATTGGAGAAGTCTTTGAAGGCGTGAAATAAGAAGACAAACCCACAATGAGAATGTCAGCTTGTTCTTATTATTCTTATCTCAGATGGAACCAAAGAAGGTGGAAGAAGCCTTGAAGGATAGAACTTGGGCTGAATCAATGAAAGAGGAATTGCTTAAATTCAAGGGAAAACATGTTTTGAACCTATGTCCACTACCAACCGGTCACGTACCCATTCACAATGTGGGTATTCAGAAGCAAAAATGGATGATAAGGATTGATTATTAAGAACAAGGAAAGACTGGAAGTTCAAGGATACACATAATAGGAAGGAATTGATTACACTGATGTCTTTACATCATTTGCAAGACTTGAAGCAGTGAAAATTTTTCTTGTTTATACAGCTTCAAAGAAATTTACTGTCTACCAACTTGATGTCAAGTGTGCATTTTATACGGAGCTATAGATAAAAAAGTCTATGTGTGCCAACTTCTAGGATTTGAAGACCCATAACATCCCAACTATGAGTGCAAACTGGATAAAGCTCTCTATCGGCTGCATGAGGCACCTAGGATATGGTATGAGACTTTGTCTCAGTTTCTCCCAAAGAATGGTTACACCAAAGGTACCATTGACAAGACATTATTCATAAGGAAATTTGGGAAAGACATTTTGCTGTACAGGTTTATGTTGATGACATCATATTTGGTTCCTCAAATAACCAAATGTGTAAAGACTTTGAAAGAATCTTGAAAAAGAAGTTTGAGATGAGTTCCATGGGAAAAATGAATTTATTCCTTGGAATTCAGGTAGAGCAGATGAAAGATGGATTCTTCATCAATCAATCTACATATGTAAATGACATTCTAGAAAGATTTG
The DNA here is from genome assembly GCA_018326385.1 of Flaveria bidentis. Classification (NCBI taxonomy): domain Eukaryota; kingdom Viridiplantae; phylum Streptophyta; class Magnoliopsida; order Asterales; family Asteraceae; genus Flaveria; species Flaveria bidentis. The sequence goes on along the minus strand of BJCM01062265.1, from coordinate 36,997 downwards.
AAATAAAGGATTATAATCCAGCAAAGACAGCTAGACCCAAAAATCACAATCTTTGTCCTGACTCTAAGAGGGAGGATACTAACCAACATTAGTATAGGGCAATTATTGGATCTCTGATGTATCTCACAACAAGTAGACCTGATATCATGTTTGGCAATCTGCATTTGTGCAAGATATCAGGCTGGCCCAATGGTGTCTCAACTAGTTGATGCCAAGAGAATTATTAGGTACCTCAAAGGAGATCCTAAAATAGGTCTTGAGTATCCTAGGAATCAAGAGTTCAATCTGTATGGATATATTGATAATGACTATGGTGGCTGCAATATCAACAAGAAAACAACATCAGGAGGATGTCAATTTCTTGGTGGAAGGATCATCTCCTGGAAATGCAAGAAGCAATCATATGTCTTACATTAATAACTAAAGATGAACATTGTTGCTGTCACTTGATGTGCTTACCTGCTGTGGATTCAAAATTAGATGTTAGATTCTGGCTTTAATTTCATGGAGATAAACTAGTCAATGTTTATCCATATTAACAACTAGAGTGCCATTTCTATTAAAAAAAATCTTGTCCAGCACTCCAAGATAAAGCACATTGATATCAGGTATCATTTCATTAGATATATTCATGAGAAAACCTTGATCAAACTAGTCAAAGTTTACACAAATAAACAATTTGTTGATTTGTTCACCAAATCTTTTGATGAACAAACATTTAAATATCTAATCACAACTATTGGAATTATAAACATTGACTAGTTTATCCCCATTGAAAACCTTTTCAATATACGTATTGTATATGTCATACAATCTAAGCCCAGTTACATAAGGTAATTCTTCAAAATTTTCCTAAGTATGAGTTTTTCCGAAGAGAAATTTTCTCGGAACATATCTCATTTATCTTTCGAATGAAACTTTCTCTAAGTTAGTATTATTTTCGGAAAATTTTTAAGCCTCAGAAGAACATTAGATGCTATATCAAATCTATTTCCAAAGCTTTAATACTTCTTCACTCGGAAGACCTTCTCACTCTTAGAAGTAAATTAACTTACCTTCGAAAGTAAGTTTGGCCTCAGAAGAGATTACTCTTGGGAAAACTCTTACTCTTGGAAGAAAACTTTACTATGTAACGAAAATCTTTGATCCCCACTCTGTAAAAAGGTAAAGATTTTATTAATGATGTCGGAATATTTAAATGACTTATCCTTACCGCCCTTGTCAAATCATACCCTAAACTATCATTTCACCTTATCCATCTGCCATTTCAACCCATTTATATATTTGTGATCATCTTCATTAACATTTTTACCTACTCACAAGCCCTAAAATTCCAAAAGCATTTATGCAACATACTCTCTCAAATTACTTTGATTTCCATGTTCTTTCAAACTAATGGCACTTAATCCTTTACACAACCAAGTCGCACTCCTTGATTCTTTAAAGGATGTTTACTTTGCCCCCATGATCCAGTTTCTCACTCAATCTACCTACTTTACCACTCTTACTATAAACCCTACTATTTACTTATGGCCAAATTTTGATCGAATGGACAAAGTGCTACACTGAATGGAGTAAGGGTTCTCAAGTCAAGAATTTGTGGTCAAGAGTTGATCATATTTGAATAGACATACGGGAGCACTTAGAGTTTCATGATGAAGGTGCTCCTACTGAATTCTCTAAATCTAATTTGGAAGACACATATGTCGAAATAGGATACGATGGTGATGTAAACAGGTCAACTATCTACAAATTCAACTTCTCGTATAACTGGCAGTTCTTGCTTCACACTGTTCTCCGCTATCTATCTAAGAAATCAAGAGGTGGTATCAAGTTCCCCTATGTGTAAGGTTTCATAAAAGGCCGATGCAACCCAAAACATCCAAAGTCTCTACTACATGCATGCAGAAGTGTACTGAAGTCGAATGCTTTAGAAGTTTCACACTCTTCCTTAGAAAACATTCTAAGTGTGAAATCATTTGAAGCCAAGACCAATATCTTCCGAAGCCAAACATGATGTCTTCCAAAGCTTCAAAGACATAGTCTTCCGAAGCCAACTCTTGAAGACAAATTTCTTTCGAAGACTTTTGAACACATGCTTTTGGTAAGCGTACATTGAGGTCTTGAGTCTGTACTTTCTACTTTATGTACTTTTATCCTTTTTGTAATATATAAGGATGTGAGCTATGGCATGTCATAGTCACTAGTCAAAAGGCAATCTGCCTTTTGATTCTACATTGATTTTGTTGTTGTCTAGATCATGTATCTAGCTGGCTTTCAAAGTATGGCCGGATGTAGGATGTAGTATAACTATCCCTGGTCTTTGTATCTTATTATGATTGCTTTGTAAACACTTGTAAGGAACTAGAGAGAAATATACATCATCCTTGAAAACCAAATACTTGTGTTGTTATGTTATTATTCTGTGTCTTTATTACTTGTGTTTTTTAGCTCTCATATAAACTGGTTTTTCTAGTTCCCCATTTGATCTGTTAAGTGGTATTGCATATTCTCCATTTGTGTTGTGGTGTTGTAAAAGTGCATTGCACCCTTCCTACGGTCCTGGTTTTGGTATCAGAGCTTCCCAGGTTCTTGATATAAGCTCTCACCATCTTAAGATCCCTCACACACATAAAATACTTAACATGTCAAATGGAAGTTATCTCTAAAGATGACATGGAAATTGGAACCATGACAAAGTCTCCACTGATCACTCCAGAAGAGTTTGATACTTGGTGTCAAGGAATGGAAGGCTTTATCAAGTCTCAAGACTCCAGGATGTGGGACATTGTTGTTGAAGGACCTTACATACCAAGCACCCCATCCGCTACTGCTAGTGGTGTGATTCTTTAGGCTGTGGCTGACTTCTGTGATGAAGACAGAAAGAGAATAGAGATTGATTAAAAAGCCATGATAGCCCTTCAAACTGCTTTTCCAAACTCAATCTATAGAGGCTTCAAGAAGTGCAAGACTACAAAACAACTATGGGAAGCACTGAAGCTTATGTATGAGGGCTCAACTGAAGCCAAGGAGAACAAGAAAGATCTCCTCAAGCCATAGTTCGAAATCTTCACCTTTAAAGTAGGTTAGACCATGTCTCAACAATACTTTAGGTATGTTGATATTGTGGATACTTTAATGGATGTTGGAGTAACTTTTAAGAACAAGGATATCGTAAGGAAGTTTATGTCATCTCTTTCTAAACAATGTACACATTATTATGCTATTATCAAGAGGACTGAGAACCTTAAGACTCTTACTCTAACAGAGTTGCATGGTATTCTCAGTGGATACCAGATAGAGATGAACATGGAAAATTCAATCGTGTAACTCTAGCAATCAAATAGGTTCAGCCCTTCATGTGACTGATAAGGATAGCATAGAACCCCAACATTATCTTATATGCTACTCTGACAACTCACAAAAAGGTCCTTTCATCACCTTCCCAGAGACTCCAAGAAAAAAATACACTCAAGGAAGTCCATTCCTAGAGACAAGTTCTTTTCACACTTTTGTCTCTGCTAATAAATACTCAGGAAACTTTCTCGTCACCTTTGATAACTTGGACTGTATCCATCCAGATGATTTGGAGTATATGGAGATAGTTTAGTAGATGGCTCTTCTCACTCACAGAGCCAAGAAGTTCTACAAAAGGACAGGGAGGAAGTTTCCTAGCAATGCAACCTTGGAAAGTTTGTGCTAGATAAAAGCAAGGTAAAGTGTTACAACTATAAGCAAATGGGACATTTTGCTAGAGAGTGCAACGCACAAAGAGCAAGTGGTGGCCAGACTCAATCCAAATCAAACTATTCTGAGAGAGCTCCCTAGAATGAGAAGCCGAAGCAGCAAGTCGCAATTGCTATTATAGAAGGAGGCTTTGACTAGAGCTTTCAGGTGGAAGATGCATCTCCAAATCAAGCACTCATGGCTGACCACGATGAAGCCAAGGTATTCGAACATCTTTGCATTTCTGCATGTATTGCTAAAGTTAATAGATATAGGTCCTACAACTTAGAGATGAGATTTGATCTTGAGTCCTTCAACTTCTTAAAATTCTGATTTCAAAAAGGCTGAAAATGATTATAAGTTTAAAATAGAGGACTTAGAGAAAACCATTTCAGTTCTTAAACATGAGCACACCAATTATAGGACTCAGATCAAGGATTTCATAACCAAGTTAGCGGAATTCCAGGCTGAGTTTGTGATCAGCAAAGCTAGGGAAGAAAAATGTGTTCTTGAAGAAGAGAACTTCAAGAACATGATATCCTCATCCTTGCATGAAAAAGTGTGTTATCAGAATAAGCAGAGACTGGGATCTTGTGAGACATCTCCCCCACACACAATCTTGTTTGTAAGATCTCCTAGGTGTGGAACTTGTGAAGATGAGCTTCCCTCATAGAACCCTTGACTAAAGAGGATGAAGAGGAGATGATGAAGAGAGGCTCTAAGAGGAGTGAAGAAGAGCATTCTAAGAAGGGTCATCATCTCTCTATGGAGAGTAAATCTTTTGGGATGACCAAGTCCGAAAGGAAGAACTTGATCAGAATGAGCAAAATAAAAGAAATGAAGGCTTAGGAGATCAAAGCCACCTTCAGTTCTGCATAGAAACAAGTATTTGTTTCTATAGTATTTGAAGTGGTTAAAACTGAGGACACAAACTTGAACTTAAACAACAAGAGTTCTAGTTCATGTCCAAGTCATCCCATCATCATGAAGAATGCTGATAAGTTGTGCACCACTACTATACAACATGAACCATCAAGCTCCAAAGGTAGTTCTAACACCACAAGAATTGCCACATCATTTGCGATGATGAAGATGGAGATTGAAAGTGATCAAGTTCAGCCTTGTTCTCATAAGAAGACTCCTAGAAGGAAGAAAACGGATTGTGTTATGTGTGGGAGTACCTCTCATCTTGCTAAAGATGGTATCTACAATCCAAAGAGTACTCTCCACATCACAAACAAAGAAACTTCTAAGAGTCTGGAGAAGAAGAAGAAATCTTCGGAAGGAAAATTTGTTTGCTTCGGAAGCTCCAAAATGAAGAAGGAAAGTGGAAAATTGCCTTTGGAAGAAACTTTGGTCCCGGAAGAAAGGAATACTTTCGAAGCACTGAATTCTGATGTAGTGCTAGCAGGATCTTCCGAAGGTCCAGTCATAAAAACTTCCAAAGCCACAAAAGCTTCCGAGATTTTGAAGGTCAAGTCCAAACTTCCAAAGGTGATGTGGAAGACAAAGAAAGACCAAATGACTGAGAGTTCTACATCAACAATAGCAAGAGATCCTTGAAGCACAATTATAGCATTTATTACTGTTTCGTTACCTTTTACTTCTTTGATTGAGCCCAAGACCAATAATGCTTAGGTTTCCAAATGTATCTAATCATTTTCTTTATGCCGGAACAACTTAAGACAAACAAAAATGTCTGGATTAGTGATAGTGGTTGTTCTAGGAGCATGATAGGCAATAGGTCACTACTCCAAAATTTTGAAAGAATTGATGGAGGACCAGTTGCTTTTGGAGGAGATGGAGGTGGTTACATTTCTAGATGGAGCAAGGTCACAAATGATAAGCTCAACATTGAGAAGGTAAACTTTGTCAAGGAGTTTGGATACAATCTTCTGAGTGTATCTCAATTTTGTGATCAGAGTCATAACATGCTCTTTACTGAGCATGAGTGAATTGTTCTCAAGCCTGTGGTGGTCATTCCTCATGAACATATCCTACTCAGAGCCCCCAGGAAAGGGAACATATACAAAATGGATTTGAAAGAAACATCTCCCTTTGGAGAAGTTTCATGCTTTCTATCTAAAGCAAACAGTGATTAGTCTTTCAATTGGTATAAAAGAATGTGCCATGTAAACTTTAAAAACATGAACAAACTTATTAAGAATGATTTGATAACTAAAATGCCAAAGAAATAGTTTACAAGTGATGACCGTTGTGTGGCATACTTGAAAAGGAAGCAACACAAGGTATCTCATAAACCAAAGGAAAAAACTCCATCACTACTCCCCTACACTTTATACATATGGATCTCTTTGGCCCCACTAGTTTAATGAGTCTAGGAAGGACCTTATATTGTTTAGTGATCACAGATGACTTTACAAGATTCACTTGGGTCTTCTTCCTTAGAACAAAGGATGAGACTCCTAAGATTCTAAAGAATTTCATCTTAAAGATTGAGAATCAATGTGATCACAGGGTCAAAACCATAAGATATGATCAAGGAACTGAATTTAACAACCAAATCCTTGATACATTTTGTGATGAAAAGGGTATTACAAGACAATATAGTGTTCCTAGGACTCCTCAGCATAATGGTGTTGCTGAGAGGAGAAACAAGACACTTATTGAAGCTACAATAACTATGTTGTCTGACTCTAAACTACCCATGACCTTCTGGGTTGAGGCAGTCAACACTGCTTGTTATGTGCAAAACATAGTTTTAGTGGTTCAGACTCATGGTAAGACTCTTTATGAACTTTGGCACAAGAGGAAACCTTTCATTGTTTTTCTCAGGTCATTTGGATGTCCTTGCACCATCTTGAATACCAAAGATCAAATTGCCAAGTTTGCTGAGCAATCAGATGATGGACACTTCATTGGATGCACTTCTAAGGCTAAGGCTTATAGAGTATACAATCTCAAAACTAGAGTATTTGAAGAGTCAACCATTGTGACTTTCAATGAGCACACTCCCAGTGTGAAAGGTTCTGGTCCTGATTTGTTGTTTGATCTTGATTTAGTTACCAACTATTTTAACAAATCTTATGAGCATGTTTCAGGATCTTTAGACATACTATATACAAGTGATCCTCATCCAAGATTTGAGTTGAGAATACCTTCAAGCTACACATCTTCAACTCATTTTGTAACTAACTCTGCAAATGAGGTTTCAATCAGCACAATAATGACAAATTCAGCTAATACATCTAAGATGACTTCAAATACCAACTCAGAGGCTCCACAACCAGATAAAGAAGCTTCAATTGTAGAAGAATATGGTGGTGGTGATAGTGATCAAGAATTTCTTGATGCTGACAACCACGCCATAGAAGACAGCATCAATGACGTCACACACTCTTTGGATCATGTCTCTCTTGATAAGTGTGATGCTGTGGTGGAAGAAACATTAATGCCAGATCAAAATATCTCTAGTTTAGTTCTCTCTCACGAACTTGCTATGATCCCTTAGCTAAGGATCCACAAGTGTCATCCCACCACAAATATGATTGGATATCTTGACACTGGGGTAAGAACAAGAGGACAAACCCATGAAGCAAATGTTTATCTTTACTCTTGTTTCTTATCTTAGATAGAGAAAAAGAAGATTGATGAGGCTCTAAAGGATGGAAGTTGGGTTAAAGCTATGCAAGAGGAGCTTCTTCAGTTCAAAAGGAAAAAGGTTTGGAACCATTGTCTTTTTTCTCAAAGGAAGACTACTATAGGAAACAAATGGGTGTTAAGGAATAAGAAAGAAGATAGAGGAATTATCATCAAGAATAAAGCTAGACTAGTTGTTCAAGGGTACAAATAAGAAGAATGAATTGACTACACTAATATCTTTGCTCCTATAGCAAGACTAGAAGCTATTATATGGCTTTTGCTGCATTCAAAAACTTCAAGGTCTATCAAATTGATGTCAAGTGTGCTTTTCTAAATGGGGAAATTGATAAAGAGGTGTATGTCAAACAACTACCTGGTTTTGCAGATCCTGATCATCCTAATTATGTCTGCTAGCTTAATAAAGCTCTTTATGGGCACACCAAGCACAAAGTAAGTGGTATTAGACTCTATCTCAGTATCTCTTTATGCATGTATACAGAAAGGGTACTATAGATGGAACTCTCTTCATCAAAGGACAAGGAAATGACTTGATGCTAGTTCATATATACGTAGATGACACCATCTTTTTTTCGACTAATCCAAGGCTTTGCAAAGACTTTGAGAAGCTTATGAAGGACCTATTTGAAATGAGTGCCAGGGGGAACTCAATTTCTTTCTCGGAATTCAAGTAAAGCAAGTTGAAGATGACATCTTCATAAGTCAGTCAAAGTATGTTCAGGACATACTCAAAAGGTTCAACATGACTGATTGTAAGTTTGCTAAGACACCTAGAGCAAGAAACCACTCCTTTGGATCTGATGTTGATACATTATGTTCCTAGTTTATGTTCTTAATGTAAAAGTCTTTCATTTCTTACACATGTGTAATGTAATTATTCAATGAAATATGATATGGTTTTGATGTTTATTTGTCTTTGAATATTTCATATTATTATTGTATTTGGTAGGATTCATATGTATGAACATCTTATATGGGTTTGAGGTTGTTTTCCATAGTTCGTAGTCAATAATGATTAAGTAATGTGTTCAACCAAGACGGGTGATTGTTCATGCTAATAGATCATACATATGGATCATACGCATGAATGAATCATACTTATGAACTAGTCGCACGACTAAACCAGGATACTGGATCAGTCCTATGACTTATACATAAGATTGATTCGGTCGTACGACTGAACCTTCAAGTGTGCGTATGAATCATCTGCATGAGTCAGTCGCACGACTGAACCATGATAATGGTTCACTTGTACGAATGAAAAATACAAACCTATAAATACAACATAATTCATGGAAAAATGAGACTTCGAATATTGTTAAATCCTAGCCGTCCAGAGCGTCCTAAACAACCAATCCAGCTTTAAAGTTCATTCCAGATCAATTTCTAAACAATTCTTAATGTTTGTTTGATCGTTAGATTGATCGGGTTGTCGTTCTCACTGATTGGATCTCCAATAAAATATGATTCCGCACTATTTGACCTGGTCTCATGCAGAATCCGTTAGTACTCAGTTCGAAAACGGTCCTAACTAGTGGTATCAGAGATTTGGCTCGTGATTTTGCGTGGATTCAATTGGTTATGGTGTTAAAATCAACATTTTCATTCAAAAGAGTCACCTTTTTACTTCAAAAAGAGTTTTTGATGTTTGCATGTGTTACAGTTTTTCTTGTTCATCAAACGACAAATTAGGGTTTCTGGAAAAGTCGTATTTTGTGTCAATGTATTCAAAATATTCGATTTTTCAATCACAGCAGCATTCAGTCGCACGATTGGTCCATTCGTATGACTGAACTCACACGTATACTCTCATTTGCACGACTAAACTAAGTCGTGTATCTCATTCGCACGGTTAAGCAGCTCAAGTTGGTTGATTTCAATCCTCCTTCTTATTCACATGATTGAATCTGATCACATGATTGAATTCATTCGTATCCTTCATTCGCACGTGTGATCCATTCGCATAGGTCATTCACACGAGTGAATCTAAACTGTTCTAAGTTTACCAAGTTTAAAGCAGTGGAAGACTAGTTTGCTGCATTCACTGCTGGAAAGGACTCACATGCCCAAAATCTTCTACTTCTGGAAAATGAGATTGGAAACCACAACAAACCACCAAAGCAAACTTTGGATGATTACCCATTTGAAATCTACTTGAATGGAGTTGACCCAAACCTTTGGACATCCATTGAGACTGGTTACACGATACCAGTCAACACTAATGGAGTTAAATTGATGTTAGGAGGAATGAGTGAATCCTAGAAGACTTTGCATAATGCTGAAAAGAAAGCATATGCCTTGTTGACTCAGTCTATACCTAAAGATATATTTCATCAGTTCTCTAAGAACAAGCAGTCTAAGAAATTTTGGGAGGCCTTGGAAAAGAGATACGAAGCAAATTCAACTCTGAAAGCTCTTAAGGCTAAAACTCTTAAGAAGGAATTTTACAATTTTTCTTCGATTGGGAATGAGAGCTTGGATGATATCATTGATCGATTCTATCATCTTATGAGTGAATTTCACACTCATGGTGTGACCACATCCATGGAAGATAAAGTCTCTAGCTTTGCTGATGGTCTGCCAGACAAATGGGATTCATTTGTGTCTAATCTGAGATAAAACGACACTCTTGCTACCTTAGACATAAATGATTTCATTTTGAAGTTAAGGGAGGAAGAACAATGTATGAAATACAAGTCAAAGAAAGGATCCTATGTTCAGAATCATGCATTATACAATTCAGTTCCAACTCCGGCTACTTTAGGTGCACCGCTACAAACAACATTTGTGTCTAGCTCTTCTGCTCCTTCCTAAAGCAGTGAGTCAGGAACCGTAATGTTAGGGTCATCTGGAACCCAATACATAGTTCCTGAGGCAAATACTACCAAGTTGAAGACCGAGAATCTCGGAAATGTCACCGTGGAAGTTGCTAAAGAGCACATGGACCTACTAGCTGCTTTTGTTCAATCTTATGATGGATTAGTTGCTAGTAAGATTGAAAACTGTTATCTTGCTGACGAGGACTACGAGCAAGTTGATGAAATTAAGCTAGAATGCATGGATATTATATGGGCTTTGGCTAGTGCTGTTAGAAGAGCCAAGAAGTTTGTTTAAAAGACCGGACAAAATTTGGTTGCTACGAAAGATACAACATTTGGATTTGACAAAACCAAAGTCACGTGATTCAATTATGGTGAAAAGGGGCACTTCAAATGTGAGTGCGTAAAGCCAAAGAAGACTAGAAATGGAAATCCTTTTCCAACATTCAATTGACAAGACAATGATAAGATTGTAGCTTCATCTTCAAGTAACGATTCTAAGCCTTTGGTTGCTCAAGGTGATGAAGGACAAGACTAGTCCTTCCGATTAGTTTTTCAGGGTGAATAAAATATTGCCTTGGTTGATACATTGGATGATGGATCTACAAGTGAAAGAGACATCATAGCTGGGCATTCACCTTCAGATATCAAAGAAGCTATGGATGTTGTTGATCATTTGGTTGAAGAAGAGCTCAGTACTACAAATTCAGTCACCAAAGAGGCTGACACCCTTTTGATGGCTGATTTGTCAAGTTCTACACAAGTATGTTCTAAAGATGAATTATTTGTAAATATTGCATGTAATGAATGTGATAAATTTATAGAAAGCATTGATTTAAAATTTTCTAGGTTATTAGAACATAATGATAATCTAGTAAATGATTTACAACTCTGCACTGAAGCAAATCGTGTTTTAAATCAAAATGAGTGCAGCTTCAATGAAAAGATAGAACTGTTAGGGAAACAACTAAGGGAAACCGAGGTTGTTGCCCTAAATCAATCAAATGACATCAAGTTCTATTTAAATTCATTGGAGGAAACTAAAAAAGAAAATGCAGTTTTGCAAGTCGAAGTTGATTCATTTAAACAAAAACTTCACAGTTTGGCAAGTTCTTCTCACTTTGTTCAGGATCTAGTGAAAGAACGGAATACAGGGGAAGGTTTGGGTTATAAGGTAGTACCGCCACCACATGAAATCCTTTTGAACACTAAATGTAGACCAATTAATAATAACCCAATAAAGGATCACGTGGTGTCTACTCCTTTGGTTAGTGATCCAGATTCTATGGGTAAACCTATGAAACTGTCACTAAATTGACGAATTCCACTTTGGAAGCAACATATAAGAAACCTGTTGAGGATTTAGGTGATAAAATTGAAAAGGTTAAATTAGAGTCTGGTTCACAAATGTCTACTTCAGAACCTAAAAGGTCTAATCCAATGAACCTTGAACATGTTAATCTTCAAAATCCGAATAAAATGAAAATGAAAGATCTTCAAAATGTCAAAACAACTAAATTTGTTAAAGAAGGTGAAACATCTAAAAAGAAAGAGTCTTCACCTAACCTGACATATTTCAAACCCCGACGAAACTCAACCCCACATCAAAACTATTCTCAAACTGTTGAAGGGAGATCTTGCAACAGTTGTGGAAAACGAGGACATATCTCCCCAAATTGTCCTTATTATCAGACACCTAAAATGAAAATTGAACTTTTTGATGAAAAACCATGTTTTTCTAAAATTAGATCTAATAATCCTCCTAAGGTTACACCTAAGAAAATTAGTGTCCCTAAAGTTCAAACCATAAGCCAGTCGTCTATTTACCACAAACAGGCCTTACACAAAACTGGTTTATGGATGAAAAAATCAAGTAAAGTGTATGTTAGTTAGGACAAGAAGAAGAAAGATGTGCCCTCATCCTCTGAAGGACAATGGGTTGAGTTCATGATGTGTGATACCTCTGGGAGACCCAAGCCAATTAAGGCTTGGGTTCCAAAGCTGAACTAATCAAATACATTCAACAACTATAAAACAACTTGCGTTAAGTCTCCCAAATCTATGATAAGGGATTCAAGGTTGTGTTTGACAACAAGAAGTGCTACATGTTGAAGAAGGAGTATGTTATCGAGGAGGATATAATCCTAATGTTAGCTTCAAGATATAATGATCTGTACGTCTTGGATCTATCAAAAGCCTCCACAACTGAGTCCACAACCCAGTGCTTCTTGTCAAAGGAAATAGAGAGAGATTCCAGTTCCCAAATTTCAGGTGAATCATTTGGTTCAGAATGATCTGGTGAATGGAGTTATAGTTAAGAATTTCCAGCTCCCAAATTTCTACGTAGCATGTTAGAAAGGGAAACAGACCAAGCAGTCTCACAAAGCAAAGAAAGATAATTCTATTGACATTCCCCTCGATCTTCTACATATGGATCTGTTTGGCCAAGTCAGCACAAAGAGCATTGCTGGAGATTGGTACTACTTTGTAGTCACTGATGATTACTCAAGATTCTCTTGGCTGATGTTTCTGAAAGCCAAGTAAGAGAAATTTGAATCATTCAAGCATCTAGTTACTATGTTGGAGTCACTCTACAAGCTGAAAGTAAGAAATATTCGATCAGACAATGGAACAGAGTTCAAGAATCAGTAGATGGAGGCATTATGTCAAGAGAAAGGAATTGTTCCTCAATTTACTTCTGCCTACACTCCACAGAAGAATAGGGTTGCTAAGAGAGAGAATCGGAGCTTGATAGATACATCAAGGACGTTGTTAGCGGACTCTAAATTGCCTATTCAATTCTGGAATGAGGGAGTGGCTAACGCATGCTACACTCTCAATCGAGTCTTAGTGGTCAAACATCATGGAAAAACATGTTATGAATTGCTCCTGCGACGTAAACCCAACTTCGAGTATCTAGAACCATTTGGAGCACCGTGCATGCTGTTAAAGAAAAATTAGGTTGGGAAGTTTAGTGAGGAGGCAGAAGAAGGTATATTTCTCAGATATAGTATACCAGACAAGAGAGTATATAACAACTCAATGGGAGGTAGAAGTGTGGTGCAATATTGATGTCCAAAGATACACCACTCCCTACTAGAAAAGGACCTTCATTCTTCTTTGACTATGATGTGTTTTTCAAGTCCTTCAATCTACCTCCTCATTCTGATGATGGGTTATCTACTCGAATGATGTATGATGTTCTGAATACTCCTACACTAGAGTCGACATCATCGGTTCCATTAGACGATACTTCTAGCCCTTCAGGGGGAGACCTTGAGGTAAGTCAGTCTTCCTCTCATGATGAAGTAGTTGACACTACAAATTTGGACCAGGAGGAACATGTTCCCACTACTAAAAGTACACACGCATTTGATCTTGATGCCACTGAAACTTCTAAACCCCATACTCCAACAGTCACAGAATTTAAACATGTGATGCAAAATTTGGATAATGAGGTAGTTGTTCCCATCACTCCCGGAACTTGTGTTAATGTGCGTCATCCCCTGGACAACATCAATGGGGATATTCTATTGGGAGTTCAAACACGAAATCAGCTATACTCAGTTGATTATGCCGCAGTCATGGAAAAAGTTTATCTACACGATGGTGCTTATCGATGTTTTGTGTCTCAATTTGAGCCAAAATATGTAAGTGAAGACTTAAAAGACGAGGCATCGGTTAGTGCTATGCAAGAAGAACTCCTTCAGTTCAAGAAGTTAGGAGTATGGACTCTTGGGGACAGACCAAAAGGTGCTATAGTGATTGGCAAATGGGTTCTTAAGTGAAAGAAAGATGACCAATGGGTCATAATCAGAAATAAGGCTTAGCTTGTAGTTCAAGGGTTTAGACAAGTCAAAGGCATTGACTACAATGAAGTGTTTGCACCTGTGGTAAGGATGGAAGCAATTCGTATATTCTTAGCCTATGCATCCTACATGAAGATCAAAGTTTATCAATTGGATGTGAAAAGTGCATTACTTAATGGTGAAATCCATGAAACGGTGTACGTCGCCAACCCAAAGGATTTGAGGATCCTTATCATCGGGATAGAATTTATAAACTAGACAAGGCTCTTTACGGGCTTCATCATGCCCCTCAAGCCTAGTATGAGAAACTCTCTACTTTTTTGGTGAAACATGGTTTTCGCAGAGGGGTTATTGAGTGCACATTATTCATCAAAGAGAAAGATGGTGATTTACTACAAGTATAGATATATGTGGATGACTTAATCATTGGTTGCAAAAATGATAAATTTTGTAAAGAATTCGAATATGTGATGAAAGTTGAGTTTGAGATGAGTGCCATGGGAGAGAAGAAGTTCTTTCTTGGGTTACAGGTGGATCAGACACCAAATGGAATCTTCCTGCATCAGTCCAAATATGTAGGAGAGAATCTTAGTCGGTTTGACATGGAGAATGCAACGGTTGCTGGGATGCTACTTGCTACGTACCATGACGTGGCACCCGACGAAAATGGTGATCTAGTAGATGCCACTTTGTATAGAGGAATGATCAGATCTCTGATGTACCTCACAACCTCTCGTCCTGATATTATGTATGCCACATGTCTTTGATCCAGATATCAGGCTAAACCAAAAGTGAATCATCTAATTGGGGTTAAAAGGATCTTTCATTATCTGAAGGGTACTCCTACACTCGGGTTGTGGTATCCTCAAAATGATAACTTTGAGCTTATAGTGTATAGTGACTCAGACTATGGTGGTTGCAAGATGAATTACAAGTCAACATTAGCGGGATGTCAGTTCTTTGGAAGACGCTTAGTCACCTGGCAGTGTAAGAAGTAGACATCTGTTGCTCTGTCAATATGTGAAACTGAATACATTGATGCTGCAAGTTTTTGTTCACAAATCATTTGGATTCAACAGCAAATGCGAGACTATAGTTCGCTATTTTCTAACACCCCTATCTTTGTTGATAATTTGGTTGCAATAGCTGTCACTAAAAATCCGGTCCAACATCCAAAAACTAAACACATCGTATTAAATATCACTTTATACCTGACTGTTTTGAAAAGCAATTAATTGATATTGTTAAAATTAATACAGATTTTTAACGCGCCGACCACTACACAAAAGCTTTTGACAAACTATGGTTTTTATATGTTTTGGAGGTCAATGGCGTGAAAAAGAAATGTGTTGTGATTCCCGAAGAGTCTAGTTCTTAGTCTGCCATATTTTTCTTAATCTTTTTAATTTTATTTTCCTGTCTTTAAAAATCCAAAAACACAAAAATATTTTCGGTTTTTGAATTTTAGTGGGAGAAGAGTTTAGTTTCAGTATTTATTTAGTTTCAGTATTTAATTACTTATAAAAAAACGAGGGTGGGTAGATTAGCTGAAAGCAATGAAATTAAATCTATGAGATTGATGCAACAATTATGGAAAATGATAGTGTACAGGGAACTAATTGTTTGGGACATTAAAATGATTTAAATGATCAAATTGATATATTCAAATTACAAGTCTGAGAAGTCTAAGCAAAATAAAGGAAAAATGATAGTAAACTAGTCTGCTACTGAGGTAATATAGAGAAAGTAGGCCTAGAGGTTGCTAGTTTATTATATGATATGTTGGTAGATTCAACAATATAGATGAGTAGAACTCATTGGTGAATCAAATTCAAACTAATTTATTCAACTTGCTTTGGGTTCTTATCTTATCCCTGGTTAACACAATCAACGCATTTCCAATAAGGGGTGATGCACAAAAATTAACGCCACAAATGTGTGCAGATGACCATAAAAATGAGCAAAGCACATGGAAAAACTGCTAAGTGCAATCAAGCTAATGACTAATGTTGTTGGTTCGCTATGTGCAAAAGAATAAACAAATGCTCTAATAAGAAGATAGCTTGCGTGCCTCTCTGTTGTGCAACGACACTGACCTTAGGATAAGCATAACCTAAATATTCTAGAATTCATTGTTGTTTGAGACTCTCTGATGTGCGATGGCAGTGACCTAAGGCTTGGGATCTCTTTGAAAGCTCTTAGAATATGTTCTTCTTGTCAAATACCTGTAGACCGCTCAAAAATCTCTTGAGGAATGGTGATTACCATATAAGTGTGGGACCCATAAATGTTTGTTGAAATAATAAAGCCTAACTCATCAGCAATGTGTGTCAAAAATCTATGTATGGATTTAAGACAATCATCGTGGCTGTAACTTTCGACAGTCAAAATCATTGTGTGCATCTTATAGCTCTAGTATGATTTCCTAAAAGTGCTATTGATTCTCAAACAGATGAGAATCTAGTATCAAAGTACAAATAAAAGGGTCCCAAATGATTATGTTATACCTGTATGATTCCATATGAATCTTTCCAGCTATGTGTAAGGCCCCGTTCCCGGGACGCTCACAGCTGGTAAAATCATTACACACAAGACATATACTTTACATTTAATCATTTATAAAACATTGCAGCGGAAGTCTATAGAAATAACTTTTCATATCATTACAATTTCTTTTCCAAGTTAATACAAGCGTTCATTTCAAAATATCATTCGTTCGTATTACAATGCAAAAACACTATCAAAGGAATGGCATTCAAAATGCCAAGTAGCTGCTTCGTGCCATCCTCAGCAATGCTCTCCTGGCAACTGGAAAATGCATAAAAGTCGGCGTTGCTAAGTGAGTTCTAGTTTTATAAATAAAACATACTTATCTTTTGTTAAAAACCATACTTTACGTTCATGCGATCATACATCATTCGTACACATAGATAATATTATTATTATCTTCGTCATTCTTTCGTTCATACTTTTATTCATTCATCATTTCATTCATTACTTTCATCACTACCATGAACTTTACCCTTCATGCTCGTGATACTGTGCCTAAGCCTATAAAAGACTATCATCGGTGGTGCCCAGCACCAAGTGGTCACAGTACCTAAGGTAAAGTTCAGGTATACCATTGTCATATGCTATGCCCTTCATGTTCATGATACTGGACGCCTATAAAAGACCTTAATCAGTGGTGCCCAGCACCAGGTGGTCACAGTACCTAAGACACGCAACAATGGTTCATCCATATGGTCAATCACAAAGAAAGACCCCAATGTGCATCCTTTGGGGTAGCTAACCCGCACACCGTTAAGCTAAAACCTACAATGGGTGTGCACCTCCATACATTTGCTTGGAAGCCTTTCTAACATTCATTCATTCATTCATTAATGCATGTATTCATCATCATGTTCCTCTTTCATTATCTTTCACTTTACGTTACATAATACTTTGTTCATTCATTATCATAATACGTAAAGTCATGGGAAAGATAAACATACATCATCATAAGGAACATAAACATATCATTCATACATTATCATGCAGGGCATTATACATACATAACATACATCATGTATAACCATGCTACATCATTATCATCATCATGCACAAACATCAAGCACATAACATTACATGCCCATCATACCATCTAGGACCTCAAAAGTCAACTTACATAACCCCCGGGAATCTCCTAGGTCAAATCCTACATTACTCCTTTTTCTCCCAAAAGTCAGAATTTTTCTAAGTGTTCTTCTGCATTGACCCTATTACTCATCCGCATTTAATTGCTTCATCCACACTAACTTTTATTCTTCATCCGTATTTGATGGCCTCATCCGCATTAACCCTTTTTGTTTATCCGCATTTAGTGGCCTCATCCATATTAACCCTTATTTGTTCATCCGCATTTGATGGCCTCATCTGCATTAACCCTTATTGTTCATCCGCATTTGATGGCCTCATCCGCATTAACCCTTATTTGTTTATCCGCATTGACTTACTCAGTGGTTAATGTTCATCCACATTAACCCTTTATTTGTTCATCCGCATTGACTTACTCAGTGGTTAATGTTCATCCACATTAACCCTTTATTTGTTCATCCGCATTGACTTACTCAGTGATTAATGTTCATCAGCATTAACCCTTTATTTGTTCATCCGCATTGACTTACTCGGTGATTAATGTTCATCCATATTAACCCTTTATTTGTTCATCCGCATTGACTTACTCAGTGATTAATGTTCATCCGCATTAACCCTTTTCTCCGCATAAATCTTTCAAACACTTAGGCAGATTTAAAGCTTAACATGTGAGCCTAACAACATCATATTCGATTTCAACTCACCATTCATTATGTTCTAAGGTTAATTCTTGACCTCTAAGCCTTAGAAACATCATCATACATCAGCAAACATGAACATAATCACATCATAACATCACAACATCATTATACGTGCATACAAGCATACGGGTCCGAATCCTAAGTTAGCGAAAACATACATTCATGCATATCCAGCCCCAAAATCAGTTAAAAACTAGTAAAAGAGGGGTTCTAGAACCCACCTTTGCAGCTTTTGAGTATGGCTTCCACAAAACTCGTTTGCAAATTGAATTTAAGCGCTTAGAAACCCAGTAAAAACATATTCGAACACATACAAACACACATAAGCATAAACCCGAGGACATAACCGGTTAAGAACACCATAACAACATGAATTCTTACCTTGAATTCAAATTCTTTCTTCTTGTTCTTCTTCAAAGTCGAGAATATTTCTGTTCTCTTCCTTTCTCTCACTAAATTCTGAAAGATTTGGGTGTAGAAAGGGTGACGGGCGGCCATGCCACCTTTTACACCCACTTTTCAAACATTTTGTCCTTTTGGACCCTTTTTACCCTTAGACTTGGATTTTATTTCTTTTTCTTCTTTTTTCTTCACTTATTCTTCTTTCTTGTCTAAAAATAGCCGGTTGTTACACTATGATAAAATTATATTGAAGCACATCTACTCAGGAAGATAAATCAGTTAGATGATTTCTAAAAGGTTTCAATCCACCTCAAACCAAAAACACAAAAATATGTCTTGCTTTGTTTTAATTCAAGTTGTAATCTGTTTTCTTTTTCTTCTTTGCGTCGATGTCAGACTCTATAATTAGATGAACTTTGTGAATCACTAGTTAAAATGATCATGTCTGAGGTGATCAAATGATTTTCTGTTAAAAGGGTCATGTCTGAGTTGATCATTGGTCATAATGTTATATATCAAAGGTTAGATTTTGAGTAGAAATGTATGAGGTCATACTCATAAGTATTAGCCAATCGCACAATTGAATCATAAGTATGAGCCAATCACACGATTGAACAATAAGTATGAGCCAATCACACGATTAGAGCATGATTATGGGGCAACCATGTGATTGAACCACAAGAATGAACGAATTGTACGACTGGATGAAGGAGTCTGAGCCAGTCGCACGACTGAACCCCAGTCGCACGAATGAATCATGCGTATGGGTCTAGTCGCACGACTAAAACTTAAAACAATATAAATAAGGGGGTTAGTCGTTCGTATACCATACCACCCTTCAAAAACTCTCAAAAACCGCCCATACCCAAACACTATTCCCATTTTTTTATTATTGTGATTAATCTTTGATTGTTATACTGATTGATTTCCCACTAATCTGCAGATACTTAGCAATAGAAATTAGTTCAAATGACTAGATTAATCGGATACACAACGACCGAAAGTGTTAAACTCAAAGAACCAAGATTGTACTCTAAAATAGACCACTTAAATGAACACAAATGTTGATTTAAATGATAATAAGTGCTCTTACGAGTCCCTGCTAACCTAATAAATCTAAACACAAAGTGTTATATAACGTTTTAACAAAGATTCCGAGTTAGAGTGTCGAATAGAGCAAGATGCGAATAGAAAATCCATATGAACCTCAGTCGCACAATTGAGCCAGGCGCATGATTCAATCACACGAGTGAATCAATCGGTGACTCAGTCGCACGACTAACTCAACCACATGGCTTAGTATACGACTAAGTTCAGTCGCAGGCTAAGTCGAACTACTAAACTCAGTCGCAGGCTCAATCGTAAGACTAAACTCAGTCGTATGGTTCAATCTCATGATTGAACCAGTTGATCAAAGTCAACTAAAATTCAACTGTTATCTCTTATGCATAAATCGAATGTATATGTTTCTTGTGTTGCAGCAACATGGCTGAGAGATGGACTATGAGCACTAAGCACAAAATCTATGCTCATCTGGATGCTACATCCCGGAATGCTTCTGAGTTCATTGGTATCATAGCCTTCCAATGTAGATCGAGGATCTACAAGGCTATTTCTACACCATCCACACCGTATAGATCTATACAACAGACTTTGTGGGATAACGCTGTAGTTGATCAGTCTGTTGAGCCTCACTGTATCCGGAGCTCTATGTTCAGACAGGAGATTGAGATCAATAAAGACGACCTTAGGAGGATCTTGGATCTGGATCTAGGATGTTTTCTTAGGATCAAGTAAGATGGGGACAACAATGCCGGCGTGATCCTCAGTTCAAGTACATGGCACATGTGATCCTCAAGTGATGAGATTTCTAACCAAATCCATAATGCATACGTTGCACTGGTACTAAACCACCCATTCGGTTTCTCCCATATGTTGTTCTTTTACTTGATAGATAATATTGAGGCCAAAGGCAAGGAAGGATTCTGCATGTATCCACGTTTCTTGCAGATGATTATAAATGAGAAGCCTCCTTTGCTAACGAAGGAGAAGGATGATGCTTTTGTATTATAGGTGATGGATGAAACCACATTGGGGAGGATGAAGGTGTACTAGGGGAAACTGGTGAAGCCCCCGATCAGGAGACTGTTTGGCCATCTAGCCTATGAGGATTATGTGGCACCCTCTCGTAAGAAGTTGCGTCATGATGACAGTGATTCTGATGTTGAGCCCATTGTGGTTCCCACTGATGAAGTGGACGACAATGATGATGACAGTCAAGGTGGTGGAGATGCTGGTCCCAGTCAATCAAGGGCCACCGACATGTCAACTATATCTCCCATCTCCACACGGTACTTCTGATGCACCTGGTGGATCTAAGCAGGCTAGTTTCCACTAAAACTTCTTGTTAGATGAAGAAGAAGGGTCTGATGATTAGCCTCTCGTCAGGCAAGTCGGTAGCCGGGTTACGGCTACCGAAAAGGGGAAAGAGGCGGTTGGTGGACGCCAAACTGGTTCTAAGGGTGGTGATACTAACATCACTAATCCAACATACACACCCGACCAGTCGATCAGCTCAGGGGGAGCCCTTATAGCCAAGGGGTCCAGGAAGAAGAGGATGCCTCATACCTATAGCAACAAGGGTAAGAGATAGAAGATTACCCTGATTACTTCTTCCACTACCATAGCCACAGCCACCACCACTACCATAGCCATTACCACAACCACTAACACTCCCACCACCATTCATACATTCACATCCACCTCACCCATGATACCCAACACAGCTCCACCATAATCCACTTCTATTCGTACACCCATCTACACCACATCCACCACTACACCCACCACTCACCAAGCTGGCACATCCACCTAATTCTCACCCACACCAGGCTCTACTATACTTACTGTAAGGTTAGAGGAACAACTGGCGTGCCTTAATAGACTTGTGCTAAGCAGAGAGCCAATCAGATGAACTAGCTGATAGTGGTCAATGCCACCCAAGGCAAGCAAATTGCTCAGCTGACCGAGAAGAACGCTGCTCATGAGAGAGCGTTAGTTTGAGCTCACCATGCACTAACGACTCAAAATGAGATTTTTATGGCTTTTGTCAAGAGGATTGAGGGGTTGGAGAAGAAGAACAAAACATTAATGCTAAGGTTGAAGGGATATAAGGGTGAGCCCCTATAGATTAAAAATGATGGTGATGATGGTGGAGATGTTGATAATGAGCTTACAGATGATGAATCAGAAGACGATGATGATGATAAGGAAGCTGGACCAAGTGGAAAGTGTAAGGGAGATGATAAGGATGATGATGATCAAGAAGGTGATGCATCTGAATCAGCCTCAACTCAAGAAGCTCAGGAGAGGAGCTCCAAAAGAGCCACGTCCTCTTAAGCTCTAGCTGAGGAGACACATGATCAGGGCAAAGGCAAAGCTTCACAAGCTGATGGTTATGATGTTCTTCCCTTTCAACAAGTCAAGACTCAGCTAACTATGATTCTTGACTTGCAAGGGATTGTTAGAATGTCAATGAGCTACACTCCCGAAGAAGGAGAAATCATACATTACTGACTGACAAGCAGCTCGCTGAGATGTTTAGACTGAATCCAAATGAGCTAGTTAAAGATGCTCCGGAAATTGATGTTTTGAGTGATGAGGAGCTACAAGGAGTGGATGAGACTGAGATTGAAGATGTCACATCCGATTACTATCCACAGTACACTGACCCTGTGAGCAACGTTATCCCCAACTTGGGTGAAAGTTTTGGTAGTGATACTTTTGTGAAGTTGGAGGAGATGGAGAAAGAAAAAGATAAGGTTGAAAGTAAAGCCCAAGCTTCAGATGCTAATGTTGATATTAAGAAGGCTGAATGGGCAGCTTGTTTTGCAGAAATGAAAGCCTAACGCGCACCTTCAAAGCAAAATGCCTACACCAAACTTTACAAAGTCAAAAGAAATCAGAAAGTGTCAGGCAAAATCATCGCGTGGGCCTATTTTGAAGACTTGGATGTCTATGCTGTGAAAAGAGAGAAGGAGATTGACTACTTCAGATATCCATATAATCTGAAAACTCTTCCTGGTATTGAGCTAAACAGATTGGGATGTTTACACCTTTTGTTTGCCAACCCAAGGATGTTGTCGAGATGGTTTGAGACAGCACTGAAGAAAAAATACCACACCAGATGGGTCAACTTCAAGCCTCAACAACCTACTTGGTTCATTCATAAGACTGAAATTGATCCTATATCTAGAAGGCCTAAAGTAGTGTTGAAGTGGAGTCCCCCACGCACAATGTCTAAGATTCCTTTACGGGAGATGCCTCAAGACTTCACTCCACACTTTGGTGGTATTATGATTGGAGGATGGGGAAGCAGTCATAGTTTTGAACTGAGAAGGAAAGATTGAGACTATTAGGGTATTTGACCCAATGTGTCTTACTAACTTGTCTGCTGAAGTTGTCTACACTCTATACAAGTGGCCATTGTTCTATGACATGAAAGATATTGTACAAGCTCTTTAGTTACAACATGTTATACGACTCTGCTTTGCATTTGAGATAGACGTAGGAGTCACCAGGGAAGAGAAGTACAAGAAATATCAAGAGCATGTGAAGAATGTTAGAAAATAGGCTAAACTTATTGGCTTCAGAGGAAGATCTCCTAAGTTTATGAACAACTGATTGATCCACAATAGAGCCAAAAGCTTGCTGAAGAAGTATTGAAGATCCTAGAAGAAGGTGATCACCATGAAGTTGAAACTAAGCTCCTGGTGCATCTGCAGTTTGATAAATTCAGCCTGATTTGGTTTCAATATTCGAGCAATTGCATGCCACGAGAGCAAAAACAAAATAAATACAGAAGAACTTGGAGAAAAGCAAAAAAGAAGTACAAAAAATTCAAGAGCATGTGAAGAATGTTAGACAATAGGATAAAGTAGGTCCGGGGGGGAGTTTGTTGATACATTAAGTTCCTAGTTTATGCTCTTAATGTAAAAGTATTTCATTTCATACACATGTGTAATCCAACTATTCAATGAAATATGATATGCTTTTGATGTTTATTTGTCTTTGAATATTTCATATTATTATTGTATTTGGTAGAATTCATATGTATGAACATCTTATATGGGTTTAAGTTTATTGTACATAGTTCTTAGTCAATAATGATTAAGTAATGTCTTTAACCTAGTCGGGTGATTGTTCATGCTAATGGACCATACTTATAAACCATACGCATGAATGAATCATACTTATGGACCAGTCGCACGACTGAACCAGAAGACTGGATAAGTCATATCGCTTAGACATAAGATTGATTCAATTGCATGACCGAACCTTCAATCGTGCGTATGAATCATCCGCATGAGTCAGTCGCACGACTAAACCATGCTAATGGTTCAGTCATACGAATGAAAACTACAAACCTATAAATAAAACATAATTCATGGAAAAATAGAGACTTTGAATATTATTAAACCCTAGCCATCTAGAGCGTCCTAAACAGCCAATCCAACTTCAAAGTTCGTTCCCGGTCGATTTCTAATCGATTCTTAACGTTCGTTTCATCATTAGAAACAATCATGTGTCTCTGCATCAACTGCTGAAGTTGAATACATTGCTGTTGCAAGCTGCTGTGCTCAAGTGCTTTGGATTCAAAATTAGATGCCTGATTATGGATTAAACTTCAAGGAGACTCCCATTAACATAGGCAACAATAGTGCTACTTCTATCACTGAAAATCTAGTGCAACACTCAAGGAAAAAAAACATCAATATCATGTATCATTTGATAAGAGATAACTTTGAAAAGAGATTAATCAAACTAGTCAAAGTTAACACAAATGAACAATATGCTAATCTGTTCACCAAAGATTTTGATGAACAAATATTCAAGTATCTTATATTAGCTATTGGGATGATTAACTTTGAGTAGTTTTTCTTAAAACTTTATCATATTCTTTCTAAAACCTATGTGTCCTAAGTTGTCTATTCTATCACCTTCATAAGCTATTCATTTCTCTAGATGAAAATGTTTTTAGAACTTTCCTTAGAATTTTTTGAAAAATTTTGGTCTTTTTCCTTCGGAAGATATAGGTTTATCTTCGAAAGAAACTTATGCCTTAAAAAAATAACTTCCTAAGTAAATTGCCTTTGGAAGAAATGTCTGAGATCTCTTCCGAAACTTAAAATTTTCTGTTAGGCATTTACATGTTTTCAAGAACAATTTTCTTCCAAAGAAAATTAACTGTCGGTAGATTTATTATTATCTGAATAAAACTTTTAAATCTTAATTTTCTTCCGAAGAAAAATTTTCAAAATCTCTCTGGAAATTCTTCCGAAGTCATTTTGGCTTCAGAAACTTTTTCATTAAAACTTCTGAAGACAATTTACCTTCGAAAGATTTTCGAATTCCAAGAAAACTACTTTTTGAGCAAAAAGCAAACACTTTTTTTCAGAGGTGGGTCCGACATCCGGATTTCAAAGTTTATCCTCTTTCATTAACTTTTTCTTAAATCTTGTTCATATAAACCCAATGCTTTTGCCCTCTTTCTATCATCATCTTCTTTCCTCCAAACCTAAATTCCCAAAATTCTCTCTACAACCGCATATGTTCTTTCTTTCCTTAACCATCAAGCCTTCCTAAATGGCCAACCTTAACAGAAGAAATGACCCTGATTTCTCCATGCAGTTACACAGGTAGCACAATTAGGTTGCCCTGTTAAAATTTGAGAAAGTTCCACACTTCTCAGAGGTTTGTCAATTCTTGGCATTGTCTAACTATTCCACCTCCTTTACCATCGATGCTGTTCTTTACGAGGATCATCTGCTTGATTTATGGAAAAGCTGTCAAGAGGTTATTCTAGATGGGGAGAAGGCACTGACTGCTACAGTGTAGGGGTGGAAAATATTCATCACTCTAGCCATCATAAACACTTATCTTCAGCTAGATGATGAGGAAGGTGAATTTTCCTTTCCTAAAGAAGCTAATAACCAATCCTTCCAGCAGATGGGCTTTGAAAGGGATTTCTCTTTAAAGACCTTCAAGAAAGGGAATGTCTTATCCCAAAGGAAGTACTTACTACATGTGGTCATCCACAACTTATCCATCAAGCATGGGGTTGGGATCAGATTCCTGAAGACCTCTCCTTCATAGTGCATGGGATGGTTTAAGGAGTCAAGTTCAAATATTCTCAATTTGTTTGTACAAACATACTTGCTAACTTAGACTCCTTAGAATATTATATGTTTCCTACATATGTTCAACACATTTTCAACTGTGAACATGGCTCATAATTGAGGGAAACAAATAATATTCTTAAACTGGGACAGATGAAGCCCGACATCTTTAAAATCTTAAAGAAACCATCAGTTGGTTTCTCTGGGGTAGAAAAAGCCTTGGTCCCAAAAATGTTAGAGCTTATTGCTTAAGGTGACAACCTGGCAACACAAGCCAGTGTTGAACCCACACCTTCTACATCTCAACCACCAAAACAGGTACAAATCACCCTCACTTACCAAAGAAGATACAAACGAACCACTGCACAAGCTATTCAATCTGTGCAGGCCCTAATATCATTACCCACATAGGAAGAAGTGGAATCTAGAGCTCCCACTTCTCCTGAGGAGCAAACCATGCCCATCCCTTCAACTATTAGTCCTAAGGTTCCTCATGCTCACACTGTTGAACTCACAAGCCCAACAACCTTAAGCTTTCATTCTAAGTCTCTACACTCAGATGAACAATCTTCAAGGTACAGCTACCATCCCCAACCTTTAGACTTAACCCAACCAATTCCCAACCTTGACTTCTATACTAATGAAGACTTCAGTTTCAATGAGTATCATGAGTCTCTCTATTCCTCCCCTACTCAAAGAGAGATGATTACTCCTGAATCACCTACGGCTAGCCCACATCAGTCACCTATCACTGAGGTGGATACTTTTGAACCTGTTCAGGATATCCATATAGAATAGGCTCTCACTTTAGCAACCCATTGACACTTCAACTAAAGATGTCATTAAGCAGAGGAAAACCAGTAACCAAGAACTCCAAGCTGTTGGTGAGAGAGAAGAGTTTGATCCAATTCTCTCATCCCCCAATGATTCTTCTGATGAACATGTGGAGAATGTGAGACTAAAGGTGCAAAAACTTTCAAAAGCATGATCCTATCTAGTCTTCAAGGTTAGTCACCTTGTATTTCTGGTGACTACCCCACAAAACAGGGTCAATGATCAGCAACTTGAGATATCTTATCTTAAGGAAAAACTATCTGGGAGACCTTTAAGAAGAGCTCAACCAAGAACACAAGAACCTATCAATGTGATTGATCTAACCTCTAGCTTACCTATGCAAGTGGGTGATGCTACCAAAAAAGGGGAGAAAGTCATCACAGACACAAAACCTGGGAGTTCCTCACAGAGTATTGACATTGAGGACTCACTATCCTCACTTGCAACTGTCCATACTCAGCAACTTCCTCAACTCATATTGATGTTGACTCTTTAGGCTCCTTCATTCAGAGTCTTTTTGTGGAAGGGATACCAAAGGGCAGTGTCATCTCCACCTCAAGGAACTTCTAACTACATCATAGGGTGTATGTATGATGCCAATAGAAGAGCCCTTATTCGTCAAAGAGTTTAAGGGAAACAAGAAGTCTTTAACTTTTACTATGAAGGTCTTGACATTATCAGCATGCCATTTGTCAACCTAAGCCAATTAGGTAATACTATTGGTCAACTAGATGTTGAGGCAGACCCTAAGATTAGCTTCCAAGGGGAAACCTTAACCGAAGGCCAAGGAGTAGAGCCTAAGAGCCCTGTCACATCCACACCTACTTCAACAATTCATTTCCTTAGTGAAACACCTGCTGGTGAAGGTGCATCGCAACCTCTCTCTTGCCAGAGTTTGGAAGCTACACCAAGTAATGAAGGCCAAAGCTCTCTCAACCCATAGTCACAAAGGTCTGTAAGTGACAAAGGGAAAAGGAAAATGACTTCTGCGGAGATTGAGGAGGAGGAGAGAGAGAGAGAGAGAGGAAGAGGAAGCAAAGAGGATAAAGTTCCTCTACTGGGTCTGCAAGATTCATGGAAGCTACTATCAGGGCTGCCCTAATGCCAAACACTGAGAATGATGAGTTGAAGGCAGTCAGGATAAGCTACTTACAAACCAGGAACTATGATATTGATAATATCATCTCCCTCCCTGAGATAAATTAAATGAACTGACTATCATAGAATTGTCAAAGGAAAGAAAGGAGGGAGAGGGTACAAGATTACTTATTCAAATCAAAGAAGAGAGAAGATAGAAAAGACTCTACAAGCATCTGTCTACCCTCTCCTGGTTCAAGAAAGTCCTATACAAGAGGATGTGAATCCACAAGAACCTCAGGTAGACAAAAAAACTGATAGGATCAAAATGATCAATTAACTAAGTGCCACATGCCTCTATTTGGCAGATGTACTTCTTTCCATATCCTTTGAATACATTGAGTTCAAGTATCTCAAACAGCTTCAACTTGAAGTAACCAAAGAAAGAAAAATAAAAAAGAAGAGCTTAAGGGAAGAAGCTGCAAAGCCAAGAGCCATCAGCCAGAATAGTATGAAGAAGTCTGCTAATAAGAAGAGTATGATGAGCTTCTTGAAGCTATATTGATTCTTAGGAAGGAGACTTGGCCCCATGTCTCTATCCACTATGGATGAGCATATAAGGGTGATCAAGCAGAAGATTCAAAGAGGATAACTAGTTGATTTACACTCCCAACCAAGTCAGGTCCCTCGAGAAGTGGAGGTTAACGTTGAACCGTTTGAGACAACACAACCTAAACCTCCTGTTGAGCATTAGCAAGCTTCTCCTTCTGATCCATAGCAGGGTTCTGCCCCTCTTAATCTGAACCTTTGAGAGAGGAAGACCCAACTAAGAAAGACAAAGAAGATCAGCAAGGTGCTGCATGCAAGTCTTCTCAATTAAAAAGTTCAAAAAGGAGAAAAAGGATGACTTCTAAACTAAAGCCAAAGAATAAGAAGAAAGAGGCATCCAACTCTAAACCTCAGGATGAGTCACAACATCCTGAGGATGCGCAACAAGAGGAAGCTACACCAACTCCAATTCAAATAGCTCCTCTAGCATCAGGAAGACCCATCTTGTCCTAGACATACACTACAAATCCAGAAAGATGGCATGTCATTAAAGATCAAGGTGTTGAAAATGTGTACACATGGCAAGACATATTCAATCTACCTCTGCATGATCTCATTGATATGAGAAGACACTATGAGATTCTAAGTTATCCTAATCATCTTATGAAGAAAAGGATGGTCATCATCATGATGAAGACTGTTGATATCTGAAGTCTTCAAGTGTTTTGGTAGCATCAGCGTAGGAGGAGTTTGTATGGTTTCATCTAAGGCTAGTGCAACCCAAAACATCCAAAGTCTCTCCTGCATGCATGCATAAGCATACTGAAGTAGAATGGTTTGGAAGTTTCACACTCTTCCTTAGAAAACATTCTAAATGTGAAATCTTCCATAGCCAAGACCAATATCTTCTGAAGCCAAACATGAAGTCTTCTGAAGCTTCAAAGACATAGTCTTCTAAAGCCAACTCATGAAGACAAATTTCTTCCTAAGACTTTTGAACACATGCTTTTGGTAACTATATATTGAGGTCTTGAGTCTTTACTTTCTACTTTATGTACTTTTATCCTTTTTGTAATATATTAGGATGTGTGCTATGACATGACATAGTCACTAGTTAAAATGCAATCTTCCTTTTGACTCTACATTGATTTTGTTGTTGTCTAGATCATGTATCCAGCTGGCTTTTCAAATATGGTCGGCTGTGGGATGTAGTATAAGTATCCCTGGGCCTTGTATCTTATTATGATTGCTTTGTAAACACTTGTAAGGAACTAGAGAGAAATATGAATCATCCTTGAAAACCAAATACTTGTGTTGTTCTGTTCTTGTTCTGTCTCTTTATTACTTGTGTTTATTAGCTCTCATATAAACTAGTTTTTCTAGTTCCCCGTTTGATTTATTATGTGTTATTGCATACTCTCCATTTGTGTTGTTGTGTTGTAAAAGTGCATTGCACCCTTCCTACGGTCCTGCATTATGATTTAGGATGCGTTTTTCATGGGATGGTAAGAAGCCTCAAATTCAACTAATCCAAGTTCATGTTGAACAATTTGAGAGGAAATCTTCAAATGGAAACATTCTATATGTATCCCAGGTTCATTCAATACATCATCAGTGAGCTGGACCAAGACAAGCTTCTCTTTGAAGACACTCTTCTTGTCCCTCACATGAGGCCGGGCATCTTCAAGACTCTGAAGAAGCTGTCCACCAACATTACTAGAAGACACACTGACCCTTCTTCTAGGTATGTTGAGCCAATAGCTACTAGTGACATCCCTGTAAGCCACATAGGTGATGAACACACATAGACACAACCACCTCAATTTTAATTCTTCTTCCCTGTCCTATCAAGTTTACTTATCAGAGATGCTCCAACCGAACCTTTATTTAATCTACTCTTATTGAATAAGCTCCCTTTGTTCAATCCAAAAAGGCTAGAGTGGAAAGATGGGTTCCCACTCAGCCTGAGGTCCAACCATCCTCCATAATTTACCTCAAGATCAATGTTGAGTCTCCTCAGTCTCAACCTGATAAGCCTAAAACCCAAAACGTTAGCCCTCAGGGTGAGTCCCAATACTCCCCTGAGCAGCCAAAAAAGGACAACCAAGTTATAAGCTCAATGCCTCAAGATATTAATCAAGGCCACGAGTCATCCTTCACTGACCTACTAACCGGTTCTAATGAAGATTTCCTGTTTATTCAAGGCCATGATATTGATCTAAAATGCCAATCTAAAGATCAACTGAGCCTTAGGAAACCTCTGACTTCTATCCCTTATCAACAAACCCAAACTGGGGTGAGTCCTATGGATGTGGAGGGGACTCATAAAGACTTAACTTACACTACGGAGAGTGTTTCATTGGACTCTCAGAACAGTGGTAACATATCTGAGACTGAGTCTATGACAACCTTGCCTATTAATGCCTCTAAAGGAGACATAACTCTGCAAGGGAAACCAGGGTGCCAAGAATTCATATCTTGTAATAATGATGAGCATACTAGGTATGTTTTCTCATCTCCCCAAGACTCTTCAAAAGAATATGAGGGAAGTATACAACTCACTAGCAGAGACCTGCTTTCTAAAGTCTCAAATCTTGAATCCAGGTTAAGACTTTAGAGGATAGGTCTGCCACTCAGCAAATTGAGATTGACAATCTCAAGGCCAAACTAGCTGAGACACAAATTGAGAAGTCTGTCAAGCATGTATATGTTCAAGTCTCTTTAAGTTCTTCCTCTATCTTATCTACTTCTTAAGATGATGCTACCAAGAAGGGGAGGATGTATAGAGTCAAGCTCAAGAGGAACCAACTTTGGCGATCTATTATTTCATTTTACCCCACTTAAAAACAATCTTTAACCATCTTTTCTCAGTCACCTTCAATCATATTTCAAGTGGACTCAAGGATGCTTATTGGCCTCAATAGGTTTCTAATCCTCACCGGATGTTGCTGAAGCTTGCTTTGGAGTTGAAGAACTTCAAAGGTTGAATGCACCACCTACCACTAAGGAGGAAGTTGGTCAACCTAAGGCCCTTGTTAAACATAAGATTGATTTTAAATAAGAAATAAGGACTAATGGAACAACAACTGACTTAGTTGGGACAATTAGTGCAACATATTTTTCTTTCGAAGTTAAGATGCATGTTGCGAGAAGTATTATTTAACTGTCATCCTTATCTGATGACCTGATTAACATAGAAGCCATACTTGATCTAGCCTTTGTGATAAACAGTGAGGACTTTCTCTAAACCTCTCTCATTGAAAAACCATTAGCACTACAAGAAAAACCTTTCTCCTAACCAGAACCCTCTAAACCAGAGTCTCCTAAGGATTAATCCTCCGAAGACCCCAAAGGAAAGAGGAAGATGACTGCGGAAGAACTATTAGAAGAAGAAAGGTTAGAGAAACTAAAGAGAAAAGGAAAAAAGACACATTGGGAAGCTACTTGCTACATGTAGCAAAGCAGCTGTAGCAGCCCAAGAGGGTATCAACAGCAAAAGGAGAGTGGAGGTTATTGACAGACTTGTCAACTTAGGAGTGGCAAGTGAAAATATGCTCCTCAGACCACTTGAGGAACTACTAGACTTGGAAAAGGCAACCCTACCTATAAAAAGAACAAGAGGAAGCAACAAGGCTGGACTTAGAGGAGGAGAATAGAAGAAAGAAAGTAGAGGATGAGCAGTGCCTAAGGTCTGAAAGGATAGCCTTCTGTGCTCCAGAGGTTATTCTCAAGACAAGCTGATTCCTCATGATAATGACACAATCTTGTGGTTTTCCACAAAGAAAAAGAACAGATCACTAAAGAAAGGAAGAAGGCTTCAAGGGAGAAGGTGAAAGAGAAAAAGAAAGAGGAGGAGGCCAAGCTAGTAGTTGCCAAGAAGGTAGGAGATAAAGCCTAGATGAAGGCATATCTCAGGGACCCCGACTTCTCTACCAGGCAAGTTGGTCCAAACACTAAGAAGACCCTGCAGCGACATGTCAGTGACATCAAGGCTGACATTCACTCCGGAAGAAGGAATGAGGTGTTTCAAATACCAAATGTTCAAAGGAAACCACCCACACCTATTCTCAAACCACAACCTCAACCTAAACCCTCACAATGTCCTTTCCCAATCAAAACTGAACCATTTATTGAGCCATTCACCCCTGAACCTACATTATCAACCTTACCCTCATACTCACCCACTGTCTTATAACAACCTCCACCTCTACTTATCCGCAAACCTACAACTCTACCCATAACTCAACCATCAACCACCAATCCATCACCCCAAGCCATCCTCTGAACCATCAAAGCCTCTAACCATGGAAGAGTTTAAGGAAACTAAGAAGAAGCTCATCAACTACACTAGTCTAAGCGAATCTATGACGATGAGGAGTCTATTAAATTGACATTCATTCATGGCTCTTCCTGTTCCCTTATAAGAGAGGCATTGTTTGATTTCTTAGGGGAACTTAGGACCATGCATTTCAACTCATTGCAACCAACTTTGATTCTATCAATAAAGAAGAGAAAAGCTGAGAAAAAGGCTGGTGACTCTGCTGGACACCAGGAAGGGGAACAAACTTCCATCTCAACCCTTTGTTCCTTGGAAGAAGGTTGTCTAGTGGAGTTTTGAAGAATCTTCTCTCACATCTCTGCTACACTCAAGTAGTTTTGATATTGCTAAGTTAGTAAAGAAATCATTCTCCAACACCTCCTATTCTCAAGTAGATGCTCATAGGGAATCACCTAAGTAGTCTTCATCTTTCCGAACTTACCTGAAGGGCAAAAACTAAAGAAAAGTTGAAAGTAAGAGAAAAGGATGAAAAAGATGGGTCAATCAAAGGAAAGACCTTCCTACATATGGTTGAAGGCCCTGATTTGGACTCATAGTTAGATGGGAGTATGAGTACAACTCCAGTCAACTATTTCTTTACCGAGGGCCATACCAAAAGATACATTTCGTTGGATCTAGAAAGGCTAGTGAAACCAAAACTAAACACTTAGACTATTTGTAGTGCAACTTATAAATGACTTCCAAAGGTAAGTATGGACTTCCAAAGGAAATGGAGTTCTTTCGAAGACAAAGTGCAAGATCATCTTCCAAAGGAAAAGCTCCAACTTCTAAAGACAAAGTCTTCTCTTCCGAACTTCAAGACATAGAAGAATTCAAAGACAATGACTTCTGAAGAAGAAGTCCTCAAGCCATGGAAGAAGCAGCCTCTTTGGAAGTATAAAAGGCTTTGGAAGACCTTACTTCCGAATCCAATTAACCTTCGGAAGATATTGCTATGAACCAGTGGACATAAGTATGGTATCTGAAACTCCGCTGCAGACCTCTGATAGTACATGGCGTTTTTTCAAAAAGCCATGCAGTTGACCATACTTTATTCCACTATTTACCTTAGTTTGTTAGTATAGTTGCCAACTTTAGTTGGTGACAAAAGGAAAGTCATGGACATGTCATGACTACCATATCATAGATAAGACATTATCTAAGATACCATAACTATACTTTGTAGTATCTGCTTTAGTTATAGGATTCTAGCTAGTATCAAAGTATAACTGGCTGTAGGTGATAATGTATATAGTTTCTCATTATAACTCTTGTATTATGCTTGTAAGAGTCTTGTAAACTTAGAGTTGATAAGTAATATATACAAGTACCTTGTAAATTATTTCTTCGTGTTCTTGAGTTACTTAGTATATTATAACTGTTGGGTTTTGGCCAACAAGAATAAATTGAAGATTTCCAGGTCAATAGTCAAGTCAACTACAAGATGAAGAATTGAATCATAAAGTCAATAGGTCAACAAGATTCAACATTATTAGTCTAGGGTTTTACATTGTAAATGTCTTAGATTAGTATAAATAGAATAGTTTACTTTATTTGTAAGCATGCTTTTGAATGCTTTGTTAAGAGGTGGTGAGGATGAGAGCATAGATCATCATCCTTCCATGGAAGGATGATCAATCATATGACAACATGTATTCAAATCTTCTTCACTATCAATAAAAAACAGAAAATTATCAGAAATCATTAGCATCATATTTATTTTAGCATCTATTATAATCATTAAGTTTGATTTAATCAATTTGAATCCTAAGATCCAAGCTCATCGGTTCTCATTCAAATCAGGAACACACAATAACCATGTGAGATTTTGCTTCATCACAACCATGTGTGTATAAGTGAGTTTGAGAGTAAACCAAGTGTTTAGTGACATACATCGATCCTTCACATGTCATCCAGAGTAAAAGACTAGACCTGTTATTGACAAATGACTTGTACAAACTTCTTAGCACCGCCTCCTAAAAAGAACAGAGAAACAAATTAATATCTACTTTCCCTGGTGCTGAATGTTTTGAGAATCAAAAGAAAAAGAAGTTTTGGTAATCAACTAAGGGGGATTTCGTTGGGTTAGATAAGGTTGGTGCAACCAAAGCAACACTTAGAATAATTTTGATGCAACTGAAGAAAGATTTCCGTAGGCAAAGTTCCACTTCTGAAGGTTAAAGTTAGAAGAACTTCCAATGAAGAACTCTGTCTTCTAAAGACAAACTATTTCATCTTCCAAAGACAAACACTTGCATGGTTTCAAAACAAAGGCTTCCGAAGTATAATATCTTGATGATCTGCATAAGTCTTGGAAAAAGTAGACTCTTTCGAAGTATAAGTGGCTTCAAAAAAACTTGTTCTTCTAAAGCCAGTTAACCTTCTGAAGAACCTACTATGAACTAGTGGGTATAAGTATCATCCATCTGACAATCCGCTACAACCTCTGAGATACTACATGTCGTTTTCCCACACCCACGTAGTTGACCATACTTTATTTACTGTTTATTCTTTATCAGTTAGTACAATTACCAACTTTAGTTGGTGACAAAAGGTATGTCATGGACTTATCATGACTACCTAATCTAGGATAGGATTTTATCTTCGAAACCTTACTTCTAACAATGTAGTATTTGAAACTATTTCTTATTCGAAACCTTGTTTCGTAGTAAGTCTTAGCTGGTAATCCAAGTATAACCGACTATAGATAATAATATATATGGTTTCTTATTAACTCATCTAGTATGTTTGTAAGAGTCTTGTAAACTTTAAGTTGAGAAGTTATATATACAAGTATCTTGAAAACTATTTCTTGTGTTTGTTTACTTTGTATATTATCATCAACTCTTAAAGGATTTTGCACCATCATTCGAGAGTGACTTAGCGAGTTTGGGAGACTATACTTCTGTTTAGTAACCATATGCGACTATCCAATCAGTATAAGAGCTTCTTAAGCTTTTGATTGTGAGATCTTACCATCCCAAATCAACTTGTTTTATCACCCATACACTCACTTCACTCAAAATAGGCCTCAACCAGAAATCATCTGAATATGAAATATGAACGATGACTAAGGCTCCTATCATCACCCCTGATAACTTCAGATCTTGGTTCAAATGTATTGAAGGCTTCATTAAGTATCAAGATAGCAAAATGTGAAGAAGTATCAAGATGACAAACTGTGGAGATCTATCACCTACCATCCTTTCAAGAAAATGGTTGTAGCACTCGCTAGTAATAATGCCATGATAAAGAAAGCCATAGAAGATTACTCAGATAAAGACTTTAAGAAGATGGATATAGATAGCAAACCATGACTATATTGTTTATAGCTATACCAAACTCCATCATGGTATGTTTTCAGCACTGTTAGTAAGCCAAAGAACTCTTTAATGCTTTGAAATTGATGTATTTTGGTTCCATCGAGTCCAAAGAGTCCAAGAGAGATACCCTGAAGGAATAGTTCAAGAACTTCACTTATGTTGCTGGAGAAACCCTCAACCAACAATACTTTAGGTATATGAACTTGAACTTGTAACTTTAGTCTATGGGAGTGACTCTTGAAAAGAGAGATCTGGTAAGTAAATTCATGAGTGCACTTCCGCATGAGTGGACTTTCTATTATGTCTCTATCAACAGGACATAGAATTTGAATAATCTCACCATGACCGAACTATATGGTATTCTTGATGGATACCGTGTATACATGAAAACTCAAAGAGGTAACTAAATGAGTAGAACCTTTATTACTAGTATTATTACTATTACTATTATTATTACAACTATTATTATAATTAGTATTACTATTGTTATCGCTATCGTTATTGCTATTGCTATTGCTATCGCTATCGCTATAGCAATCGCTATCGCTATCCCTATCGCTATAGCTATCGCTATCGCTATGGCTATGGCTATGGCTATGGCTATGGCTATGGCTATCACTATCGCTATCGCTATCACTATCGTTATTATTATTATTATTATTATATTTATTATTCTTATAATTATTATTATTATTATTATTATTATTGTGTTTATGTTAAATATTTTGTGAAAACAAAACAAAATGGGTCAGGGGAAGTTATGGGGGTTATATTATTATTTTGAGTGAGATGAAGTAAAATTATTACTATGAGGGTTAATATTATTACTATAAGGGTTAAATATTTATGTTGTTGTTGTTATTGCTATGGCTGTTATTGCTGTTGCTGCTACTATTGTTGTTGCCGTTGCCGTTGCCGTTGCCGTTGCCGTTGCCGTTGCCGTTGCCGTTGCCGTTGCCGTTGCCGTTGCCGTTGCCGTTGCCGTTGCCGTTGCCGTTGCCGTT
>BJCM01062264.1:0-21814 GCA_018326385.1 Flaveria bidentis | reverse complement strand
TCATCGTCATGAGGATACCACAACCCAAGTGTTGGTGTACCTTTCAGATAACGAAATATCCTCTTGACCCCTATAAGATGGTTAACTTTTGGTTTCGCCTGATATATTGAACAAAGACACGTCACGTACATGATATCAGGTCTTGAGACAGTGAGGTACATGAGGGATCTAATCATTCCTCGGTACATGGTGGCATCGACTAGATAACCATTCTCGTCGGGTGCTACATCATGGTTTGTAGCAAGTGGAGTCCCAACTGCGGAAGCATTCTCCATGTCAAACCGACTGAGAATATCCCCTACATACTTGGTCTGATGTAGAAATATCCCCTTTGGTCTCCGATCCACCTGTAACCCGAGAAAGAACTTCATCTATCCCATGGCACTCATTTCAAATTTTGCCTTCATTACTGCTTCAATTTCTTTACATAAGTCTTCATTCTTGGAACCAAAGATTATGTCATCAACATAAATCTAAACAAGCAGTAGATCACCATCATTTTCTTTGATGAACAGTGTACAGTCAATTACACCTTTGTGAAATTCATGTTTCACAAGGTGAGTGGAGAGTTTTTCATACCATGCTTTTGGGGCTTGGTGAAGCCCGTAGAGAGCCTTATCCAGTTTGTAAACTCTGTCCTGATGATATGGATCCTCAAATCCTTCGGGTTGACTAACATACATTGTTTCCCGGATTTCACCATGAAGAAATACACTCTTTACATCCAGTTGATAAACTTTAATCTTCATGTAAGAAATGCACCTTAGCACCTTTAGGTCTATCCACCAATGTCCATACACCTAACTTCTTGAATTAAAGAAGTTCTTCTTGCATGGCACTCACCCATGCCTCATCATTTAGGGCTTCACTGACGTATTTTGGCTCAAACTGAGACACAAAACAACGATATGCACCATCGTGAAGGTACCCTTTTTCCATTACCGAGGCATAATCAACTGAATATAGCTGATTTCTTGTCTGAACTCCTGATTTGACATCCCCAATGACATTGTCCAGAGGATAATAGACATTGAGGTGTGATCCAGGAGTGGTGGGAACAACTACCTCAGAATCAAGATTATGAACGTTTGGTTTTGGATCTGAGGCAGTAGGAGTGTGAGGTTCCGAAGACTTAGAGGCATCAACGTCAGATGCTTGTGGACTTGCAGTAGTAGGAACCTGTTCCTCCTGATCGTTCTGATCATCCTTCACGGCTTCATCGTCAGAGGAGGAGTCACTTACCTCGAGTGCTCCCCCTGAATGGTTAGGCGATTCTCCTTGTGAACCAGATGATGTTGAGTCTTGTGATGGTGTGTTTAAGACATCATACATCATTTTGGTTGCTAAGTCAACATCAGAAATGGAGAGAGGGATGTTGAAGGATTTGAAGAATCCATCATAGTCGAAAAAGAATACGGGTCCTTTTCCAGCAGGGGGATGGTGTATCTCTGAACGTCCATATTACACCACACTTCTACTTGAGTTGAGTTGTTGTAAACTCTCTTATTCGGTATGTTGTATCCTAGAAAGATTCCCTCTTCATCCTTCTCGCTGAACTTGCCTTCCTGAGTTTTCTTCAATACGGTGCAAGGTGCGCCAAACGGTTCGAGATACTCTAGATTTGGTTTACGTCATTGAAGTAACTCGTAACACGTCTTTCCATGAAGTTTTACCACCAGAACTCGATTTAACGTGTAACACGCATTGGCAACTGCCTCATTCCAAAATTGGATTGGTAGTTTCAAGTCTGCTAGCATTGTCCATACAGTCTCTATCAAGCTATGATTCTTTCTCTCAGCAATGTCGTTCATCTGAGGAATGTAGGCGCAAGTGAACTGGTGCACAATTCCCTTTTCTTTGCAGAATGCCTACATCCATTGGTTCTTGAACTCGGTACCATTGTCTGAACGTACTTGTCTTACCTTCAGCTTGTAGAGAGTTTCCAGTGTAGTTACTAACTCTTTGAATGACTCAAACGTTTCTGATTTGGATTTCAGAAACATCACCCAAGAGAATCTTGAGTAGTCATCCGTAACTACATAGCAGTACAAGCCGCCTGCGATGCTTCTTGTACCAACTGGACCAAACAGATCCATGTGAAGAAGCTCAAGAGGTAGTTCTATTGAATGAACTTTCTTTTCCTTATGAGACTTCTTCGTCTGTTTGCCTTTCTTGCAGGCAACACAAAAATCTGGGAGTTGGAAGTTTTTGACGTTTACTCCTCGCACCAGATCATTCTGGATCAAGTGATTCATCTTTTGTGGATTGATGTGTCCCATTCTCCTATGCCAGGAGATAGAATCCTTCTCAGTAGCCTTTGACAAGAAACACTGAACTTGATGATCCGTTGTGGAGGCCTTTGATAGATCCAAGACATAAAGATCATTATATCTTGAAGTTGACATTAAGATTTGATCCTCCGGGATCACAGTCCTTTTTCAGAACATAGCACTTCTTGTTGTCGAATACTACCTTAAATCCTTGGTCACATATTTGGGATACAGAACGCAAGTTGTTTTGAAGTTGTTGAACATAGTTTACCTTATCAAACTTCACTTTCTGGTTCCCCACTTCCCTTTGAGCAATGATGTAACCTCCTTTTTTTCCAGCAAATGAAACATGACCTCCTTTAATTTGTTTGACGTTTGACAGGAGTGCCCAGTTCCCAGTCATGTGCCTTGATGCTCTGCTATCTACGATCCAAGTGTTAGTATCAGCACTATAGCGAACACCCTGCACATTCAATGGAAATCATTAGTTGATTTAGGGACCCAAGCCTTAACTGGCTTGGGTGACCAAGAAAAATCACACATCATAAATTCCACCCACTGTCCTTTTGAGGGTGAGGAAAGTTCAGTTGTCTTCTTGTTCTCATTATCAGACTTTGAGGTAGATTTTTCTTTCCAGAAGCCAGCTTTGTGTAAGGCCTGTTTGTGGTAAACAGACGACTGGCTAATTGGTTGAACTTTAGGTTCACTGACCCTTTTTGGTGGAGTCATGGATCTCCTTTTTGAATAGCTAGGTTTAGTGTCATGAAGTTCAACTTTCTGCCTTGGAGTCTGATAATAAGGACAAGTAGACACGATGTGTCCATACTTTCCATAGTTGTAGCATGATTAACTTTCGACATGATGGAGTACCTGTTTCTATGGAGAAGTGTGTGACACTCGTGTGACTTTATTCAGTTTGGGTTTAGACACTTCTTCTTTCGATGTTTTAACTTGTTTAACAAAATTAATTGTTTTAACCTTGTTAACATCTTTACTCATTTGTTTACCTGGACTTAGACATGATGCACGTGTTTGGTTAACATATATGGTCTTTTTAGGTTCATAATTAGACGTGGTTGAACCAGACTTTATATTATCCTTTTCAAATTATTCATCCATATTAACATTAGGTATGTTACCTTTTCATTTAGAAGTGGCCTCCTTTTGTTTAGTGCTAGATTCATTTGGTTTACATGTGAAATCTGGATCACTTACAAGAGGAGTGGACACCACATGATCCTTGATTGGGTTATTATTTACTAGTTTGTTTTTAGTATTCAACAAGGTCTCATGTGGTGGTGGTACCACTTTGTAACCCAAACCCTCCCTGTTGTTGCATTCTCTCACTAAGTGTTGGACAATATGAGAAGAACTTGTCCCACTATGCAGTTTTTGTTTTAATGAATTTATTTCGACCTCCAAAACTGCCTTTTGTTTCTTAGTTTCTTCTAGGGATTTTAAATAGAACTTAATGTTATTAGCTTGGTTAAAAGCCACAACTTCGGTTTCCCTAAGTTGTTTATACACAAGTTCTATTTTTTCTTTATAACTGTGCTCATTTTGTTTTAAAATTCTATTTGCTTCTGTGCATAGTTGTAAATCATTTACTAAGCTATCATTATGATCTAATAACCTAGAAAATTTTAAGTCTATGCTTTCCCTAAATTTATTACATTCAATGCAAGCATGACTCTTAAATAATTGATCAGTAGTACTTACCTGAGAGGGTGCGGTTAAATCAGCCATCAAAGCAGAGTCTGACTTTTCTAGTTCTGGTGATTCTGAACTTGTTGAACTTGTCCTTTCTTCAGGCAGGTGATTAACCATAGTTGTAGTTTCTTCATTATTCGACATCGCGAGTTCCAATGCAATATCACCTTCGCTTGCTGAGTCGTAATCTAAATTCTCAATACTAGCAATTTTGGATTCTCTAGGAGACACAAACCGAAAACTCCAATCTTGTCCTTCGTCATCCTGAGCGGTCAAGGCCTTAGGATCCTTTCTTGACAAAGTAGGACTACTTGTGGATTTATCCTGACGATTGAAAGATGAGAATGGATTCCCATTTCCTGTCTTCTTGGGCTTCACACATTCACATTTGAAGTGCCCCTTCTCTCCACAGTTGAAACATGTAACTTTGGTTTTGTCAAAACCAAAAGTTGTGTCCTTAGTGGCAATCAAGTTCTGTCCGGTCTTTTTGACAAACTTCTTCACTCTCCGGACAGCACTTGTTAAGGCCCACATGATGTTCATTCTCTCCAGCTTTGTCTCATCTACTTGTTCGTAGTCCTCATCTGCTAGATGGTAGTTTCCAATCTTCCCAGCAACTAGGCTATCATAGGAGTGAACGACAGCTGCTAAGAGATCCATGTGCTCCTTTGCTACCTCTACAGTCACATTCCCGATATTCTCGGTCTTCAATTTTGTAGCATTCTCTTCAGGTGCTATGTATTGGGTACCAGAGGACCCTGACATGTCAGATCCTGAAGTAGTAGCTTGAGGCGGAGCGGCTGAACTCAACACGAATGTCATTTGAAGTGGTGCTCTAGACGTTTTGGCTTATGGATTTGAGTTGTACAGTGACAGGTTTTGATCATATGAAGACTTTTGAGCCCTGTACTTCATCCTCAACTTTTCCTCTCTTAGCTTCAGAATGAAGTCGTTGATATCTAACTTTGCCAGCATATCATTCTGTCTGAGGTTGGATACAAAAGAAACCCACTTCTCTGGAAACCCATCTACAAAGTTTGACACTTTGTCTTCCATAAACGTTGTAACTCCATGAGTGTGCAGCTCAGTCATGAAGTGGTAGAACCGATCGATGACGTCATCCAAGCTCTCCTTACCCATCGACGAGAAGTTGTCAAACTCCTTCTTCAACGCTTTAGCCTTTAGAGCTTTTAACGATGCTTTCCCGTCATATCGTTTCTCCAATGCATCCCACAGCTTCTTTGCTTGCTTGTTCTCAGAAAATTGATGGAAGATATCCTTAGGAATTGACTGAGTTAGCAATGCATATACTTTCTTCTCTGCATTGTACTTTACCTTTTGGCCATCAGTCATGCCGCCTAAGGTAAGTCTGACTCCATCTGCACCTATAGGCATGCTATACCCTGTCTCTATCGACTCCCACAGATTGGGATCTACTCCATTTAAGTAGATCTTGAATCCTTGCTTCCATTATGGGTAATCATCTAACATTATGAGCTTAGGGGGCTTATTGTGATTCTCTACTTCATTTTCCAGAAGCAATAGATTCTGGATCCTTGAATCCCTCCCTGCGGTGAACACTGAATATTGATCCTCCATTACTATTGACTTTGAACTTTAGAACGCACTGTTTTACTTGTGCGACTGAAGGAGTGCGATTGGACAATTCGTGTGATTGAACAATGCGGATGGCTCAGACGTGCGAATGAACCAATGCGACTAGGCTGTTCAGTCGTACGAATGGATGAACGACTGAGTCCAATCGTGCGTATGGGAGATGCGGATGGATTCAGTCGTGCGATTGAATCAATCGTGCGACTGAAGCTGCTGTATTTTTGATTCGATGGTTTAAGGTATTTTGACGCAAAATCACGAATTTCTCACGAACCATAATTGTCGTATGCCGGAAAACATTAACTTTTTGACCTGGAGACGTCTAGAACACTGTTTGACACAAAAAGATTGTGTTTTTGAGTGAAAAACACGATATTTATATCAAAATCGATTGAATCACACGTAAATCAAGAGCTTATGCTCTGATACCACTTGTTAGGATCGTGCACGGACAGAGTACCAACTGATTTACGTGTATACCAACTCAAATAGTGTGGAATCCTATTTGATTGGCGATCCAATCAGTGAGAACGCACGTAGAATCGATCTTAGAATGAATCTAAACGTTAAGAAGATTGCAATACGATTCTGTGCGATCTATGAACTTGGAACAGGTTCTCTAAGGTCTCTGGACGGCTAGGGTACGAGTAGGAGTCGAAATATTGAAAGTGTCACGTTTTTCCACAAATTAAGTGGTATTTATAGGTTAGGGTTAGTCAATAGTACGACTGGACCATTAGCATGGTTCAGTCGTGCGACTAAAGCATGTGACTGAGTCAATCACACGACTGAAAGTTCAGTCATGCGACTGAGTCATCCGTATGTCTCAATCATGCGACTGATCCAGTCTCCTGGTTCAGTCGTGCGATTGGTTCATTACCATGAAGTATTCATGTGTATGAACCATTTGCATGGTCCATTCACATGAAACTTCATACGACTAAATTTGAATCTGTTTCTCAATCATTACTTGACTAAGATCTATTCAAACAACCACAACCTATATAGTTGGTTCAATATGCGTTAATAAATAATAAACATTACATACACTGAAACATTTAACATTAAGATCATCAATCACATATCCTGTTTCATTCAATTCATACATTTCTTTTACATTTAGGACATGACAGACATATTACATTAAGATCATAAACTAGGTACATATGTATTAACATGTTCAATGATGATGATAGACAAATTCGTTGCATAGGGAGCTTTTAATGGTCTTGAAGATGGAAAGCCCTCTGTCAAATTCTGTTTATGATTCTTGGAAGGTAGGTGTTGATTAAGTTGCACGTTCGGAACAAAGAGGGAATCAAAGGTATGGATTTTGTGTGTTTTAGGTTAAATTAGAAATGGTAATCGATTAGAGATAGATAGAAGATCGATTACGTTCAATTAGTTCGAATATTATTGAGTTTTAATGTTCGAACGACTCTAAGGTTTAAAGCTTCGGTTACTCGAATTGTTTGGAATCCATAATTGTTGTTTAACTCAATTAAAAGGTCATAATTGTGTTCGAACCAAGTTCACGAACTGGTTAGGGACGTTTGGGGTTCGAATCTAAAGAAAAGTGGGGGTTTCGAAGCTGCCGGAGCTCTCGCCGGTTTTGCGAGGTGAAAGGGGGGTTGGTTTAGTTTTTTTTTTTAATTACACAAATAGCCCCTGTAGTTTTGTTTGTTGTTATTTTATGCCCTAAGTTACCATTTAAAGTTTGTAAAATTTCAAATACCCCCCTTAAACTTAAGTTTAACATTAATTTTTAACTTGTTAACTTTTATAAATTATTATTGTATTTATTATTGTTTTTATAAATACTATCATTATTATTAATATTAATATTATTATTATTATTATTATTGTTATTATTATTATTATTATTATTTAATTAACTTAGAAACTTTAAATTAAACAAGGAATCAATCATGAATAGTCCATGAAGTTTCATAAATAGCATAAATAGTCTTTACAAGAACATAACAATTTAACTTTTAGTTTAACAAAAAATACGAGATGTTACATTATAATGCTAAATTGTAGCAATTTTTTCTTGGTTGACTGGAATGAAACCCTAAACCTTATACCTAAAAGTTCTCTAAAGTATT
The DNA here is from genome assembly GCA_018326385.1 of Flaveria bidentis. NCBI lineage: Eukaryota > Viridiplantae > Streptophyta > Magnoliopsida > Asterales > Asteraceae > Flaveria > Flaveria bidentis. Next base: position 14,112 of record BJCM01062264.1, on the reverse strand, counting down.
AATTCAATGAATAATTTATTCTCTTTTCAGGACTTTGTTTATTTACTCTTATTTCTTATATTTTTGGTTGGTCACGTGACAGATTCCCAAAGCAAAAGAGATTAAATTTGCAACCAAGTGATTAGAACTGATATAGACTTGATGAAATCAAATACTCAACTATAGAATTAAAGAAGATGATCTTAAAGATTTACATAATATAACTAACCAAAAGGTTTCCGGGGCTATGCCCTACTAATGCAATGAGCCTTACACTAACTATTAATTTTTCTACCTTACCACATGAATAATGACCCTTATTTATAGAACTAGAAATTACACTAATCCCCCTCCCACAATTACAAAATACAAACTAAGACTAGCACATAATTCCTATCAGAAAGTCATTTTTACTTTATCCCCTAAGGGTTTTTTTATGATGCTTGCAGTGTAAGTTATAATTAGTTTATATTAAATTTATGCAAGTAGATGAGTATTCTCCTGGCATTTGGGCCATAGGTGATGTTACAAACCACTCATTCCTGTTGCCTTGTATGTTTATGTACAGCATACTAAGGGGTTTTTTTAGGATTGCTTATTAGAAGTTTACAACTAATATGTTTTGAAATTAGCATTTGAATAAGCTGCTTTGTGCAGCTTATTCTAAACAACTTAAAATGGCTTTGGAATATCTTTGCACCAGACAAAATGCAAAAATAATGCAACCTTGGTTTAAAAAAGCGCGAGACAAGGCGAAGCACTTTGGTATCAAAATTTAAGGTGCTAAGCCTCAAGCGCGAGGTGAGGGCTTCACGTATGTGAGACGATAAAATTAAATAATAATAATAATAATTATTGACATATTTCACTTCATAATCATAAACACAAAACATACTTAAAATTTCAAGTTTAGAACATAATTAAACATCTTAAAAATGCAAAAAACGCAGAACCGATGTCGCAAGAAAACGCAGCTGTTGTGATTGGAGAAGAACGAAGATAATTTAGGGTTCTAAATTAACGTATTCTAATTTTGTTTAAATGGGTTGGTTGGTTGGGCTGTAATAGAATTAAAATAGGGAGAGATGGACCAGAATAAAAAGGCCTAATATTTAACCAATTTGACTATGTAAACAAAAAGGTCCAACAAAAATATCAAACACATGAAGCGCTGCTTCATGTCGCCTCACGCTTTCCTCCTGGAGTGTCGTCTCTAAGCGCTTCGTGTATAGACAGCGCCTCGGTGAAACGAAGCGCCCGGGAAAACGCCTCTAGCGTCTCATGCTTAAGGCAGCGCCTCATAGCGCTTTTTTTAACCAAGAATGCAACTTAAGCGTTTGATATGTTGGTTATGAAATTTTGATTGTTTCATGCTAACATGAAATGATTCTTTTTACCCTTTTAACCACTTTTATGTTAGTACAAATTTGAAAGGGAGTGCAATTCAGTTAAAGTATATGAAGATAAAACAGTTCATCTTGTAAACCTGATGGATGGTTATTCACTAGCAGAGAATTTTTAAGATGAAGAATTGAGATCTTTAGCATATAGTATGCATTCTATTATTCTTGATTTCAGCTCTTCATTTACTTTGACTACTTCTTTATTATACCAACCAGGGTTGACAAGATAAGCGGGTCGGGTGCCAGGTTTAAACTGGGTTCATCTTGTCCACCATGGGAGTAAAACCCTCAAGTTGACCCATTCATAAGTATGCTTTTTTTGTATTTGTATGTTTTTAATGTAAATTTTTATCCAAAGTGACCCATTCATAACTAAATGCATCTCAACTTTTTTTAAAATTTAACCATCTCATTATTCTAGGTGGGTAGGTGACAAGACAGGCCCATTGGTAATGCTTTAAATGGATTATTCTTAATATGGGTAGAATTGTTTAGCTAATTATTTTGTTTAACCTATTTTATGACCCTTTTGACAGTTAGCTATATTGTTATTTAACCTGTTTTACCAGATTGAGATCATATCTAACTTAGTTTACTCATTTATAAGTAAATGCGTGAAATTTTAAACCTCTAATCTTATATGTAATACGGATTTTAAAGGAGAAATATGAGAATCATTCTAGAATTTCAAGGAAAGGAATTAAGTTAAAAATGTGTTGAAAATGAAATAGAAAGCAACTGGAATTCCCTAAAAGAAGCACTGAAATCCAAACTTGAAGAAAGTGATTCGCTTGCTGAAAAGCAAAGGCAAGAGCTTGCCTGTGAAAGATGTTTAGAAGAACTAAAGGAAGCCATGCAAATGGCTATGGAGAGATGCAAAGGTGCTTCAGCAATAGAATCATTTGGAACAACATATAAACATGCTTATAGATTTTGTCAACATAAAGAAATGTAGCATTTTGGTTGTTATAAATTAAACCTTACTTGAAAATTATAAGTGGCTCGAATTGGCTACCTCAAGATTCGTATAACAGACCAACTAATTAAAATATTTTTATCTTTATGATTTAGCAATTTGCTTAGATTCATAGTTAGGATGCTTGTTATATCTTGTGTATTTGAGAAACTTAAACTTCAGACGTATAATGGACAAGTTGATCGTGGGCATTCAAATCCAAATTAGTGACAGTTTTTTATGGTTAGGGTTTATAGAACTTTACATGACATCTTTTCATTTCATTATATTAGCACAGTAAGCTGTCTCTTATATCAAAACCAGATTGCTATATGCCCTCTTTTCATTGAATTAATACATTAAGCCTCATCCTCTTCTTTATGATGCATTTAACATAAATTATACATTAATAAAGCTTATTGCATGTGTGTTTTGATAGCTCCAAAAAATTGTTCTTTATGTTACATATTTATTTAATTTCTTCAAACATATTAATAATCTTGCTTGTTTTTCTATTTCTTCTTCTCTTATAGGATGCACGTTTGGTGGAAACATGTTGTTTGAATCAGTGACGGAACCGGTAATTGTATCCTATGGGGTCACTATTTTTTATGATTAGATTTCTAATGCAACAACAATTTATTTTCATTTGATCTATTCAAGTCAAGTCGGGTCAGGTCGGACATCATTAAATTGCATTAAATTGTTAACAAAAATGCAATAGTTGTTCATTACACGTCTTCATCTTTTGAAACCGTTTGGACCTAAAGTGAAATGATATTTTGAGGCCTTTTTGTCAAAAGCCTAACACAATTTTCAATTCTTATGTCTAGTGATTTTAATCCCCACGTTGCTAAACCTTAATGTCTACTTAGCCACACTAAACCTTAGTGTACTTGAAGTTTAAAAAAAATTATGCAATCAAACACACAACAATACAAACATAAAACAATGATTTTCTAATGTGAATTATTAACTGGAATTATTGTAGTGGTAGTTTAGAGTTTTACAAATCTTAGGCTGTCAAGTTAAGTTAAGATTCACATGGCTATAAGATACATAATCCAACATTAATGTGTAAGTGATGACAATGAAATAGCACTTGAATATCTAAAAAACTACTGCTCTCATCTAACCAAACCAAAAGCTATCATGCATAGAGTTTTAACATATCTATTTATACTAATCATCTTACATTTGAAGTAACACCCAGGCAAAAAAATGTCATTCCAACTATGAACGCAAGTGCAAAAAGAAAGGATGCCATGATGAATCAAATGTTCGCATTTTTATCTAAAAAAAGCTTATTGATTTGGTAAATTGTTGGAGAAACTATTTAATTCAATTCATCAAACATCTTATAATACAATAAGTATACGCATTAATTATATTCATGGCCTCTAACTAACATTCAAGTGTTGAATGTAAATAGAAATACCTATATATATATTGACAATTTAAACATACTATCTTCAGCCTTGCAACTAGAAAATTAAAAGAAATAAATAAAAAGACTAATTTAGAAAAATTAACCTTCAATCTTGAAAGCTTCAATACTTCAAAACTTGAATACGCCGCCGGAATTGATGGCAGCCACCAACATGTCAATGTCGATGTGGGAGCAGCCTGAAGGAGATCGATGGTCGACGGTGATATTTAGGGCTAGGGCTTTTAGAGCATTCACAACGAGTTTCTTATCTTTATCCATATAATTACACTAAAATTCATTATATTTTCTCTCTTCTTTTCAATCAAATAATATTTTTATACCCTTATCGTTACTTTTTTTCTCTCCTCCATTCACAACCACTTTAGAAAATATTAAAAAATTTATAAATATTGAACAGTGATTATTCAAATATACCAATCCACAATAACATTTTTTGTTTCCTTCACTCACAATCACTCAAAATCATTCCATATAATATACCAAACACACTCACATATTTTTAAGTACTCCACTGTGAATGCTCTTAATTAGTTGAAAATAAGGGTTAAATTAGTAATTTTACTAACAATTGGTAATTTAAAAAAAGGGTAACTTTGTAAAATAGTAATCAAGTTTGAAAATTATTCTAATTAGATAACTCATAAAGTTTTATGTTCCAATCAAGTCACTCGTAGAATTTTTGTCCCAATCAGATCACTAAATTTTCAGTATTGTTCTAATTAGGTCATTCATAAGTTGCAAAAAATAAAAAAAATTGAAGTTTTTAAAATAATTAAAAATATTTATAAAAAAACTAAATTATTTAAAAAAAACTGTGAATTATTTAAAATAATTAAAAAAATATGAGTGACTTAATTATAACACTCCTACAACTTTAATGATCTGATTGGAACATATAAACTTAATGACCCAATTTGAACACTCTTAAAACTGTAGTGATTTGATTAGAACAAACAAAAAATATGAGTGACCTAATTAAAACATTGTTAAAACTTGCTTACTATTCTGTGATGTTTTCCCTTAGAAAAAACTAAGTGGCAGACTTGCAGATTCAAACCAATGAACCAAGAAAATATTTAAGTTTTAATGTGAACCTAAAAATACTAATCGGTCTGCTTCCTAAAAATTTATGTATTGGTAAATTATAGTGCTTCCTGTTTTGTGCATATGTGCTTCCTTATATCATGATTGAACCATGCTCTTGCACTTTTCTTTTATCATTCTGTAATCTATATTGGCATCATGTACTTAGATTATGATCGATCTTTTTTTGGTGACTAATTGTGGTATCATAGAGTTGTTATTTTGCACAATTTATAATGACACTTTTATAACCATATCGCCATCGTTTCTAATATTTGTGTGTTTTGTTGTGTTGGCAACGGACGAGAAGTATAATGAAGCAATTTACAGCAGTGTTAAGCAGCTAGCTATAGCAATCGATGGTTTTCCTGATCCTGGTGGCCCGCAACCTAAGGAGAGCAAAAGGGAATCCAACTTCAAAACCAAGGAAGAGACAATTGAGAAGCGTGATGAGTTTACAGTTGTTGTTGAAGGTTTGTTGGTTATCGCTTTTGTTGTTCCCATGGCACAATACTATGCCTATGTCTCCAAAAAGTAGATAACTTCATATACTACCCCTACCAACCACCATCGTTGTAAATAGAAATTCAATTTTTACATGTGGATCCGTTTGTTTTCTGTTAAGAGGTGCCTTAATATTCATTCGGTTTGTAACTCATGCGGTTTCATAGGAATAATATAACTATGTAATAATTTCAACCTGCTTATTTGTAAACAAGTTGATTATAATTAGATTTATATGTAAAGGAGTTGATTTTAGTTATATATATATATATATATTTAAGAGGTCAAAAGTGCTAAAATTGAAAGAAACAAGTAAAATGAAAATCACATTTTTACATTTAAGTGTAGAAACTTTGATACACGAAAGGTTACTTAAAAAAAGAACTTCGCAATGATTTGGTTGCCAAGCATATATGGCACTCCCTTTCAATGATAGTCCTTGTTATACAAGACGATATTCATTGACTTTGCATATACACATTTTAAGATGTTTATATCTCTCAATGATATGTATCGCGTCCACATTAAATATAGACTTGCTTAGATCTCTCAATGTTGTTAGGACAAAGTATGAGGGTTTTGAATATGTCGGTGTTATAATGGTTGATTGTAAGAATTATAAAAGAAGTCTAAATCTATTCATTGAATTATATGATGAAGATATGATTGTTGGTAGACTAATGAGTAAGGAAGTGTATCTAGAGTGTCTTTATGATTTTTCTTTTAATTACTTTAATGGAGATCGTAAAGTTCTTGCTATAGACTAATAAGTAAGAAGAGTTTTTTTATTTTTTACTAACAACACCTGGAATATTTTTAAAATAATTTTTACTTTAGGTAAGATTAGAATACACAACCTTTTGGTCATAAGATCATCTTTTATCGCTAGATCTCAACCTCGCCCGATAAGTAAGAAAAGTATCTTTTTGTTTTTTCTTTAATTATTTTACCAGAGATTGTGATTTTTACGATACTCTTTAAAATGGACATTCTAAAATGAATTCCTATATACTACAATTAGAAAATGAAATAATCAATAATAGTTTTCATTCTTTAAAGGTTGACCATAAACTTTTTGTGCCTTGAAGTTTGGCCAAAAACTTTTTTTTTATTTTCTATAGTTATCATATAACTTTTCAACTTTAATAAAAACTTTCAATATACATTTATCAACTTATTACTTTTTAAAAATTGATCACAAAAACTTTTATACTTTGAAGTTTCATCATAATAATTTTTCTTTTATCTTTTTTATCTCCTCAACTTTAACTAAACCTGTATTGTAGAGATGTTTATAACCACTCTTATCATACGTTTCAACATTAATTTTAATGATTTTTAACCGCTCTATCATACATCCTGAAGTAAATTAGTAAATTTTAATGAAAACACAAGCGTAAAAGTCATCAAAACTACTGCATTACTTCATTTTTATATGAAGCACCTTATTTTATCCTTTCCTACATTATACGTTCCGAAGTCTTCTTTTAATCTACATATCGACATAAATTTTATTCTAAACCAAAACATTATAGTTTTTCTCTAAAACAAAACTATAATTAGTAAAGTAAGATAAAAAGAAAATTTACCTAATATAGTATTTTGAGGATTTTATTTAACATTTGCCTATGCTTATATAACATAGAGATCAAGTATCCTAGTTCTAACCACTTTTGTTATTACCAACATGCTAGTTATTAAACGAGTAGTGTATATGACGATTTGATAATTACAGAATTTGTGTTTAATAAATTCTGGTTTCGTTGATGCCCCAAAGAGAGGTTTGGTAACTCAATTGTGGCAGTATAAAGTTGGCGATATTACAACGAAGCTCGGATCTTGGCATTGAGTGTGCCAAGTAGACATAGACTAAGTGACTTCTAGTAAAAAATAAAATTTAACATCACATGCATGTCAGAGAAAACAAGTTAAGATAAATCAGTTATTTGGAAGTGTTGCCAAACAAATTAAACACAACATACTTTTCTAGAAAATGCTAATAGACCCGTCTTAGTTATTTAAAACTAAAATAGTATGCTTCGAACTCTTGAGCGGTGTCATAGTTGTAATGCTTTAGTTCCTCTACTAGAAGTCTCAAATTTAAATCCAACTTCCAACTTCCATTGGTATTCTGGCTTAACCCTTCAAGGGGGTGATGCATTTGAGATTGCTACCCTCTTGTAGAGGTCTCAAATTCAAGCCCAACTTCAATTGCTATTCCACCTTAACCCTTTTAGAAGTAACATATGTCTATGACTCATTGGTTAGCAGGGTATTGATGAGATCGCGTAACTTTTATGGTATCAAGTTCTCATGGTTACAAGAAAAGGTTGGCCATCTTGGGATTGTTCTATGGTCATATGTGATACATTAACTATTCTACTGGATTTGGTTTTATAATCATATTTGAAAAATTAATTATTTATAAATAAATGAAGTGTTGATGAGTCAACTCAACTCTCTTTTACCCATTAGAATTGGCCAATAATTAGCCTTGTCATTGTCCATTGAGACCAAAAAGTATTTTTCAAGAATAATTTACAAAATGCTAGTAGATCACTTCCCACAATTAAATTGGCTAATATTATAATTTTCTTTTTAAATCAAAAAATAAAAACCCAATGGATATACTTACAGTTGAAGAATGAATATTGGGTCAGAAAGAGAAAAGACTTGTTTGTACATCTGTAGGCTTGGTTAACCACTGGCAGAACAACCATGCTGCACCCACAACTGATAGAAGCGAAAGCATTGCCAAAAATCCAAAGTGTGATATGTCGTTTGCAATTATAGCGACACCCAATATTATTGATTCTGCTAAACTGGCAACTGAAACCTCTGTTGCACCAATGAGATTTGCTTTGGAAGCTGGGATTCCGGTTTGTAGAATCTGTGATCCAACTACTTCATATGACATGTGTCCCAATCTTGATAACACCTGCAGATATAGATATATCCACTTTTATATATAACCACTTTGGAGATTTGGCTAATAGTCAAACTCATGTATCAATATATATGTTTAGTCAAAACTTGAAATGTAGGTGAATTCGGGCTACAAATTACTGATAACAGGTCAAATGGGTCAACTTTCAATCAAAGTATAATAAACTGTTTGCAATCTTCGTAATTGTTGTGCTAAAGAAATATGGATAAAAATTTTACAATATTCAAAAACTGGATCATAAATCACATTAAATGTATGAATTGTCAATGATATTGACGAAACTGGACAAAAAAATTGTTGGCAGGTCAAACCAGTTTTAACAAAAAGACGACTTACAATAAAACCAAGAAAGAAAAAAAGTGCAGTCTGGCTCGAAAGAGCTCCACTCCAATACACACCAACGGCCATTGTAAGAAATGAAGCTTGCAATATGAGTCCAGCTGCTCCAGCCTACAACAAGAAATCAAGTACATTTTTTGCTGCTTTAAGTAGAAGATGTGATTAGAACCAGTTTACCTATAAATGGGTCAATTTCATTTATGTCTTTACCTCTAAAGATAAAAATAGATTAAGCTAAAAGACTTGAAAGGATAGGTGCGAAATGGATCAACAGTCATTTAAAGCGTATTTGGATGCATAAAATCTGGTAAATTACTTTATTAAAGAAGTTAATTACTGATTAATAAGATAGTAATAAGCTTAAATGATTAGTTATCTATAAAATATAAAAAAATGGGAAACAAAAGGTGTTAGTGGGTCAAGCCAATCCGATTTAACCGAACCCACTTTAACCATTACCCAACTTGCCCGTTTTGCCACCTCTAGTTTAGGAAGTCCTTGGAGATGTATGAAACCTTCGAAATAAAGTATATAATAAGTAAAATTAAGCATACCTTTAAAATGCCAAGTTGCTTGACCATTTGGGCAGACATGAATGTTGCTCCAACACCCATGAAAGCACACAAGCAACTAAATCCTCCGATGAGAGACGGGCTTAAACCTGAAAATGATATAAAAACATATCGTAAACATCAAAAGCTTTGCATGACTATTAATACCTATGATGCAATGACATATATACAGAGGAGAAAAGGCTGATCATCCTTAGGGGTGTTTGGATTTGCCTTCAATGGGTGTATTTCCCTATCCAGTTGGAATAACCAATTTGAGCGTGTGACAAAAACAAAGTTAAGTTTATAATTTTGTAATTGTTTAGGGCCAAATTAACGAAACTTGTAGAAGCATGTAAGAAGTAGCTGTGAGAAAACTGATTCTTTGGATTAATGAAAATTATCAAGATAGGCAGACGTAATTCTTCACGTCACAATGATCACTTCATGATCAGACATCCAAACACCCCCTTTGAAGGTGGTTTCTCCACATAAGATGTCGAATAAGAAGAGGGACATAACCATACCATGCTGTGTGAGGAATGCGGTCATTAGACCACCTGGGGCAAGAACAACATTAAAGCAAAGAAGTACATAGGCTATGCTAGCAGGAAGAACAGGCAGTTGCATGTATTCATTCCACCCGTGTTTAATAGCAGCTATACTAATTTCCACTGATCACCAGAAAGCAAATATTAGTAAGAAAAACAAAACAAAAACGATGCTATAGATATTAACAACTTATTAACCTAGATTATCAACATGTGGCACAGGTTCTCTGGAGGACGTTCCACAGCATGTTTGTGCACATTTAGCACGGTCAAGAACACCACAGGAAAGCTTGTTGGTTAACCAAGTGAGACCAATCTAGAAAGTTAAGAATAACACTCATGATTCAAATAGAAGTAGGCAATATGTGACCATTATAAGCAGAAAAACCACACTTCATTACCACAACAGGCAATGCCCACATCATGAAGGCAGCAGCAAGCTTCAAGCATATTACTGTTTTGTATTTAGATAAAAGAATGCCAAAAAGTGATGCTCCAGCAATCTGCAATCATGGTAAATTTCAGAAGCTTTTATCAACCAACTAACCTGCAAAGTTGCATTAATCATATACAAGTAATACATATATTATAAGTTTGTGTCAAAGTATTAGTAAATTGTACACCAATGTATGCACTTGGGTAGTAGAAGTTTTGAATTATAACTTCATGATTATCTTCTATTCTGTTACAACAGAAAATAGAGAAACTAGGACCAGAATCACCTCACAGAGGAGATTAATACGACTCAGAATGGCATTCGCTTGAGCAAGGGCAATTGGCCGGTTTGTTCCTGCTAACTGAACACAAATATTTACATTAATAAATCGGCCCCATTCTGCCAATTATCAATTTAATGTATAGTTTATAGATTTATATGGATTCACACATTCTGCTTTTATCTTATTATTTTTGGAGACAATGGAACTGATTACTATAGGTAAAATAATATTACTAATTTATCCCCTTTTTGAGAGACTTCTATTTCTTTCAAAAAGCGTCTCTACTCTCTACACTCCTTTTTTCTCAAAAATGCGTTTGTGGTTATTTCACCTACTACTTAGAATGTGTCAAAAATTCAATAGTGTGATTATTACTGCTTCAAACAACAAAAGCAAATCTAGCGCTTTATTACAACTAATGATCTAATTATAATGATATGGTATCACATAATCACTTTTAAAAGGTATACCAACCACAGCTTAAATGCAATATATTATATAGGACACCAAAAAGGAAGGACATGTGGTGCAGGAAAAATACCAGAACAACCCAATCACGTTCCACTGTAACCCCAAGAGCCACTCCAGATAGTTTCTCAACAGCTCCAGCTAATACTAATATGGTAAACCATGGACGCATGAGTACAGAGGTTTCAAGTGAGGCATGTGCCATGTGTGCTTGAATTATCATCCCAGCTGATAACAGTTGAGCAGATCCCTGATACACCCAAACAGAAATTACAATTTCATAAGTAAAGTTAGGTATATGAATAGGTCAACTTGGGTTATGTTTTATCTACTATGGGTCAAATAGGTTTAAATAAAAAAAATTGCTAAAAAGGAAGTTGGTCAAATGGCTGCAGAAAGTGCACCTTCAATGTAAAAACTTCTTGAATCATATTATTCGTAAAATTTGATTTGTGCAGGATAAATTTATTCTTTGTAATCATATATGAACCCCTATATATTTATAAAACTGTATTAAAAGTGTTATGGGACTACCCGTCCAGTACCAAGAATACTTCTTTTGACCTGAACACATTAACCAACTCATTCAACCACCAATACTAGACATATTAAATTATGAAATAACCTGGACAGTAGTCAAAAAATAATATGCCGGTACACGGGGAAATAGGTCCAAAAGTTTGCCAACTAATGGGGCTCCAGCAATAACTGCAACCTGTTGCAGTAGAGAGATAAAAGAATATAAGTTAGAAGGTCTTTCACCTATAATTAAGAATAGAAACCAAGTAGCTCATATGAGTTGATGTAACCTTGGTGCAGAACCCCATGACTGCAACTGGAAGAAGGCTTGGATGAAGCAATGCAATAGCAGCAGGCCAAGCAAAATTCCATAGTTGTTCCACCAAGTTCCCAGCTAGGCAACTGGCATATAATGCTGATAATGATAAAATATTAGGAATAGATGATGTGATACAATGAAAAGTCTATGTTACACTAATTTCTCCAACTTAAGTCTTCAATAAATACCCAATCTACTTTGTATTCTCGAAGTTTATAAAAAAATGCTTAAATTTGTTACAAATAATTTTTCTTGCACATGCTTTCTATAGCTGGGATCATTCACTTACCATATAGCCCTGCTGGATGAGCAGGCGTTGCAGCAATGGCATCCTGTTCCTCCTCTGTAAGAATCTGAAGAGAAAAGTGAACACAAAAAAATTGAAATTAAAAGGAAAATAAATTGAAAAAAAACAGGAAGGCAATAAATATGCTGTACCGGCAATGTTGTCAAAATCATGTCTACAAAAGTCCCTTCCACCAGTAAGTTTGTTGATTCAGTATCATGGATTTCAGAATTAAGATGGCCAATGGGAGCTAAACAACTTGATGCATGTGATGAAGAATCATGATCAACTTCTTCGGTTACAACATTATTCAAGACTTCAGTATTTGTCATAGAGCATCTTGTATATAAATTGTTCAGCCTGCACAAACTTAATGTGTTACACAAATCGTGCATTTAAATATAAATTGTACTTATTATTTGATCATGTATACATATAAGAATTAAGAATCAGTACTACGATATTTTGTTCCAATTGCTTTTTTTTAACTAGCTTAATTGTTCAGCTATATCATTAGCGATGAAATCAAGCACTTGGGAGGCAACGACTACTCTCGTTTGTTATGAAAAAACGAAGAGCTGAACTTGATGAATCATTGGTTGTAAACTAGCACAATTTCAACCTCTCCAACAATCAGAAGATTAAAACTCAATTTATGTTTTATCCATCCATGGATAGCTTTGTTTAAGATGCTAGGTAATTTGTTATGGAGCCATTTTCTGAGATATTTGGCCTCCTTCAGTTTGCAGGAGCGAAAAACAAAGGCGTGTGCCTTTTATTGGTTATTACATGAGGTTCTGTTGCAGTACAAAATACTTGTATACTATTTCAAGAAGGAGACGTGTTAAAAATATCTTCTTGGAGGGATTGCATTCATTAAAACATTTTTCACATAGCTACCTATGGACCAAATCTTAGCCCTAATAGCAAACACTTTGTTTCAATTTACAAACAAATGAACACCAAACTCAAACACGAACAAAATTACCTCAAATTAGGAAACCGATGCGTCAATCTGTGATGAGAAGAACGCAATGCGGGCGACAAATCACCATACGAAGCGCATTGACGAGGAGACAGAGACGAAAACATGTTAATCGAAGGAGAACCAAAAACCACCACCATGACTGAATCAGCTTCAAACACACTGCTTTGGCGTTGAAGCAGCTCGTAATTTCGGTTCTCAGTTGGATCACTTGACTACTCATGCAGCTGAGCTGATGAAGCTTTACCAAGTGTGAGGAGTTTGAGGGGTGATGAAGGTATCATGGAGGAATTGAAACGATGAATTTGCACAAGGAGATGAGGTCTCGATCAATCACTCTTATCTTTGGGGCACGATGAATGGCGGATATCGTGAAATATGACGTGTTGTGTTATTCGCCATTATTGTACATGGGTTTTCCACCTTTAACTACACCTCGGCAAATAACATTCCCCACTTGAATACAACTTTGTGAATTCATTACTCATTTACTCGTGTTTTGATGATGAAAATAATGTGGTTTTGTGCGTAAATGAAACATACGGAGTTGTGACGGTTTGGTTATGAAGATTGACGTATAGATAAAAGAGTGTTATATCTTGTAAATTGCAGTGCAAACAAAAGTAATATTGAAATGATAACTTTTTTAAAGAAGTTAATAACAAAAAATATAATAAAAAACTAATACAAAAATAAATTTTAAAACAAAAAGAGAAAAAGAACAGGGTTTGTAAACTCCAATATTCGAACAAGAGCTTTTAAGAAAAGTTGAAGTTTATCACTAACTAAAAAGAAAATTATAACGTAAGTTACAAATAATTTTCTTCAACTACGGTGAAAAAGATTTAAAAAAAGACAGAAACAAACCATTGACCTTTATAATTATGATAAGAAAAGTTGAAAATTACCGTTGGGCTAAAAGAAAATTATGATTTGAATAAAAATACTTCTTTTTTTTACTACGGTGAAGAAGACTTATAAAAAAAGAAAAATAAATCATTGAACTTTACAATTAAGGTATAATGACTTACATATACTACTTGCAATTACTCTT
>BJCM01062263.1:0-29271 GCA_018326385.1 Flaveria bidentis | reverse complement strand
ATCCTGTTAACACCCTTAAAACACATGTATGAAAATTGCAATTTACTCTTAAAATAATTAATAAATTGGGTGAATTGACAGTTTTGCCCCTCACGTGAGGAGCACGTGGGAGAGATTTAACAGTTGTTTAACGGAAATTAGACGGAGGTACGTAAAGTGTTAGCATTCGTAAACTCAGGTATGCAAACTGTTAAGTTGGGGCTGATCTTGTTAACACCCCAAAACACAGGTATGAAAATTACAATTTACTCTAAATTTTATTAAAACTCGAGTAGTCGCAACACGTGCTCAAACTTTAGTAATTGTGTTTAACCAGAAACAGTAAATATTTGACAAGTATAATTTTACTAACAAATGCATATATTATAGTGAACCAACTGTATAAATATAATGGTTTTAAAAACAGTGAATCATTCATATATAACGATCAAATAAAAAGTATTAACAAATCTTTAGATTAAAATTCACTAAATCAAAAGATCTTATATATTTTATTTAACCTTGAACGGGGTTCAACTAAGATAATCCATACTTCTAATTACGCCTTTCAGTTGAAGATTATGAGTTAATATATGCAAGTGGGACCATCTTTTATCATTTTAGTGTAGACGGCAATGTTTAGTGAGACCGAACAAATTTTAATTCAAGAAAAACTTAGAATACCCACTCATGAAACATCGTGTCATCATCACATTGAAATTTTAAGTGAGTTAATAAAACATATGGTCCTGATTTGACTTTTAGTTTTATAACGAATTTGAATATTAAGTTTTTTTTTACTCTGGTGATATGGATATTAATTTTTAGTTTTATAACAAACTTGATTATTAAGTTTAACTTTTACTCTAATTTAATGAAAATGCTAATAAAAATATTAGGTTTCAGGTACTAAAGTTTCATAGTTATTTTATAGAAAAGTTATAAAAGTTAATCTTAGTATTCAAGCTTATTTGTATATATTAATAAAAGATTAACTTGGGTGTCGTATGATTTTTTCCTAGGGTGTCTATTAGGATCTATCCACGTGTTATCATCGCAATAAACATATTATTTTAAACAAGTATCAATTATGTCAAATTTTTCAATTTTAATCTAAACTTTAAATTTTTCATTTAAAAAATTATTTATAGCTAATCATTGTTGAAACTAATATTTTTATGAATGTATATAAAATGGTTTATGGATAATAGAATCTTTTTTCTTTTTATACTTTTATAACTTAAATATAAATATGTTTATTTAGGTTATATATATAATCTATTATATAAATTTTATTTCAATCCGTATAGTATACGAGTATCTAAACTAATTACAAAATATAATCTTGATACCCAAATTTGTTATGATATTTTACTTAATAACTAAACCCGTAAACATGACTAGTTTCTTTTTTTGGTATCATTAAAATGGTAAGTTGTAAAAGCGAAGACTTTAATGTCAAAGGTTGTGACCGGCTCAAAGTAGGTGTTGACATATAGTCCACCAAAGGTTTCTGACCCTTTCTAATACCCTTTTTTCTACGCATTTAATTATTTCGTTATCAAGGGAAAACATTCAACAAGCTTATTGAAATACTGATTTATGTGTAAATAAATAGAGGACATTTTGAATCAAAGTAGTTTTTTTTTCTTTAGTGTTTCATTAAGTTAGGGGTATTTGACAACTTCTGAATAATTAAGTGTTGAACCAATAAGAGGTTTTAACCATTAAGTGCTGAACCACTAAAAGGTCTGAACTATTAAGAGCTAGTATATCGTTTAACTATTCAAAGATAAATGTCTGACTAATTCAAATAATATGTTTTAACCATTCAGCATTAAACCTTTTAATCATTCAACATCAGCATAATGTTTAACCATTAAGAGGTAAATGTCTTGACCATTCAGACATATGCTCGTGAAACAAACAGTCTGAACTATTAAGTGTTGAACCATTCAAACATCTGAATTATTAAGATGTTGCCAAACAACTCATTACTTATATTTATATATTACTAATTATCAAATTAAGGTTACCTTAGGTATTTGTATCATGTGCATTATAAGTTGTACACATTTTTGTTTTTTTCTTTTATATTTTTATTATTAAACCCAATACTTTCACATTTTTTTCATTTTAATTTCTATAATTTTTCATTTTCAACTTTGACCCGCTATATTTTTTATCTTTAAAAAATTTTTTGTTTACATTTCGGTCAAGATTTTAAGAGTTAACACATCGTAATGTGAACGTTTGGTTCAAAGTTGTTACGTCTATTTTTTTCCGTTTGACGGCTTTGTCGACTTAATTATTATTTTTAATGTTTTATGTTTCATGTGTGTGATTCAACATTTTTACTGCTACTTTCCGTTCGGTTTTATTTTTTTCGTTTTTATTTACTTTTTAGTATGAGTTTTTTAGTTTTGGTGGTCGCTGACGGTGGTATGATGTTGGTGCTACGTAGCACGGTTTTATGCCCCCGCTACACCGCGAAGGGAGGACTTAGTACTAGTCTAATCCTAACTGAAAAATCAATTACATTTCAAATATTGTTATGATGAATTTTCTTTGTAATTGTTGTTTATGTCTATTTAATAACTTAAATGAAACATATACGAAATTTGATAACTTTTTATAATACTACTGAAATACGAGACAACTATGAAAAAAATAGTTGATTAAATAATAATTTAGTTTGATTGTTCCAAGTAAGTCAACGATAATTAATTATTACATAATAGTCGAGTTTCATATAGCTTTCATTTAAGTAAATTAAAAAAAAGGTAAAACGTATTAAAAAATTACAACAATGCTAAACTTCAGTTCAAATACAAAAAAAAAAGTTAAGGGTTTACCAAAAGTTAAGGGTTTTCGCGACCGGATCGGACCGGCCAGTTCGATCGAGGATCGGTCCGATGGCCGGTTAGGTTTGTTTGCTATGAATCTTTTTTAAGGGGTCGAACCGGCCGGTTCTTCCCGAACCGGTGGTCGGACGGTGAAAACCTGACCGGTTTTTGAATTTTTATTTTTTATGACTTTAATGGGTAAAAACGGGGTGTTAAATCATAAATTAGTGTGTCAGATTTACAAATATAGTTAAGTTTTATATATAACTATAAAAAAATATATAAATCATATATAAATTACTTATATTTAATTACATATAAAAATAAATTTAAAATATAGTTAAATCCGATCCAACAGTTCCGACCACCAAACTAGTAAGACATCCATTTTAACGTTCGATCCGGTTCTGAAAAAATTAAAAAGAATACAAAAACTCTAGGTGACCAAATCAGTCAATATCACATTTGGACCGTACATTAACCATACAAGATTTGGGTCCTTTCTTAAATGGTCTTATAGTTTGAAAAAAAGTGTAAACTACATTATTAAAATTATATCAAAAGTTTATTATTATGATTTTGTGATTTTCCTATTTAAAACATGAAACTCTAGTAAATCCAAATCTATGTTTTAGTTTTATAACTTCATTCAATACTATACAAATATACTCAAACGAAACGCCGAAAGTTAAATGATTTTTTGGTTGATTTGACTAATTAGCCAGAATATATTATTTGGTATACAAAGAAACAAAACAATATAAAGAACTAATAGGATAACTGATAAATTTATCATTGTTTAATTTATAAACAGGTTAAGTTAATCATGCAAAGTCATCAACCTTTTATAATAAAAATAATTTAATGTAAACGTCACAACAATTGACAAAAATCAAATTAAAACAAAATAAAAAAAAGCAATATAACAAACATCTATTTGTTTTCTCCCCCACAAATCATTTACATCTTGAGGTTTGATCATATTTTTGCAACAATTGCAACTATATCGTAAGTAATGTTAACGCATGTATTAAATATGGTATTTAAAACATGTTTTAACTCTATATTAATAAATAAAAATATAACCTGACATTTGTTACTATTCTATACCATTTAATAATTAGTTTTCCCGCCTTCTTTTCCTATTAAATATGAGTGTTATAATAATTATTTATTCATTAATAACAATCCATAATTAAAATTTCAAAAATGTTAATTTCAAAATTTTAAATGTGCGATACATGGGATTATTCAATCCGTATAATACACAATATTAAAACATAACTTTTTTATTATAAACCATATAACAGTAAATTTATTTAGTCCGTGTATTACACGGGATTGTAACCTAGTTATATATATATATATATACTAATTATCAACTTACTTATGCATAATGGGTTGTATAATATGCTTGATAAGTTGTACCTATCTTTTTTTTATTTAATTTTTTATTTTTCTATCTAACCTCTTACTTTTACATCTTTTACAATTTAGTCTCAATATTTTTTTTATTTTCATCTTTGGTCCCCTATACTTTTATATTTTAAAATTTTCGTTTTACGTTTTGTCTAAATTTTGAGAGTTAACATGCCAAAATGTGCGTATGTGTTTTAACGTTTTTACGCTTATTATTTCTCTATTTAACGGCCTCGACACAAGACACTGGTCCTAGATCGATTTTCTTATTGTGTTAGATGTCATACATTTCACTCGCGTGTTAAAGTTTTTACATCTACTTTTTGTTAAGGTTTATTTTTTTCGTTTTGTATTTCTTTTTAATACGATTTTTTCGGTGTTCATACTCACTAATGGTGATGTGTCATTAGCGCTACTTTACATGGTTTTACGCCCTCGATGCAACGCGGATGTTTAAAATTAGTTTTTTCTAACAACGAACACACATAGGGATGGCAAAAAACACGATTCCATGGGTATACCCGAAACCCGTAACATACAAGACGAGTATACCCAAAGCCCGACGGGTATTGAGTCGAGTATGGGATTAGTCTTAAATTTTTCCGCCGGTATGAGACGGGATGAGATTAGTCAATTAGGTGATACCCGACCCGATTAAGCGAAACCACATGTCTGTTACCCTGAACATAGACCCGATGTTAATTATGTTTTGATATGAATACACAATGTATTGACTTTTTATGAAACTTTATGATTTGAAATGTTAGAAACACTTAAAATACTTGTAATTTGGATGAGAGGTAAGCACCCTCTTATAGTTATTTTTTATGTTATCCGTAGTTTTTATTATAAAAGAATTTGATAGAGATGATCATATTTAATCTATAAACTGGTATACAAAAATATATAAAAATAGAATTATATCAAATATCCGATGCGTATTGATCAACACCCACGAGAATTCCCGTCATCTGAACTAATGGGTATACCCAATACTCGTGGATTTTCCTAATACCCAACGGGTAATTACCTGAGGGGTAACGGGCTGGGTATCAGACAAGATTTTAGAACCGGACATTAGCCTGGGATTACTAGTACCCGACTAGAACCCGACCATCGGCATCCCTAAACACACACTATCTACTTTACACCTACTATATGACTACAATCATCACACTTTCTGTATGATTTAAAATTATAACTTTTTTTAGTGAAGTACCTCATTTTAACACCATGATGTCCCTTGAAAAATATCATTCTGTTATTAAAATTTTATTTCATATAAAACCTTTTTATCACCTCTCTAGTAAATTTACTATTAAAACCATACATGAACTCAAGTCTATTAATTAAATATATAAACTCAAGTCTATTAGTTGGGAAGGAGATAAGGAACAAAAACAATAAAAAACACACAACTTACAAAAACATTTGCATTTGAGCTAGAGTCGTTGAGTGTTTAAATTGTTACTAACTCATAAAAGATAACATATTCACAAATAATCATTAAACAGGTCATCCCGGAATACGATAGAAGCATGAAATTTATTTAAAACTTGTGCGTATTATAATTGATGTTTTTTACACAAATAGTTGTATATTGTATCTGACTTGAATGAAGCTATTCGGTCTTGTCACGTCTAAACCTTCTTTTAGAATCCTAGTTAATTCCATTTGATTTTTTACTAGTCTAGTCTTTCGTCATTGATTGTGTACAAATCACATCCTCTTGATAAGAAAATTTTTCTCATATTACTTTCATAAATTACAAAAAAATTATATATGCATTTTAGAAATAATTATATCATATGCTTTTCAAATTTGTGTTACTTTCAGCCATGAAAGGATATTAAGTACAAACCATTCTTTAAAAATATCAATGATTAAACCTTTTCTTTTTTTATTTATCATAATCTATAATTAATTATGCCTATAAGGTTATGAACTATAAATAACCTTTCACTGTCCAAATATTAAGTAATGATAATATTTTTATACTATTATCCTTAATATATTACAAAATAATAATTTAGAAAAGGTGTAACCTCGTTGACCTACTAAGTTAATTTTAAAAAAAAACTTTTTAAAGTCTAGAGTTCATTACCCAATCACCACAAAATCAATACTTTATTATTTTCCAAATCGAGAAATGAGATTTTTATTCAATTTAATGCTATATTGCTATATAACCTACCATAATTAACAACAAATTCAACACCGTTCTAGATGTGATTTCTCACTTCATCACAATAGTCTTCTTCAATCGCTTGTTTGTTGTTCAATTTGCTTCAAATCAAGCACCAACAATCGCACACACACTTGTTTTATAGTAGAAAAGGGTTTTTTTGATCCTATGGATTTGTCATTTCTTTCTCGATTATTGTAACCCATGGATCAGATTTCAAGATTGCCGGTCTCACCTTTTTCTTGATCTAAGATACGTAACAGTCGTTAATCTTTGATTGTTTGATTTGGGTGTTGTTAGCAGAAGAAACCATTGTGTAATCGTATGAAATTGCTGCAATTGTGAGTTAGATGGCTCAATTATCTGAACCTGAACGGTCAACCAGTGTTCAACAAAGGGGTTTTCGAGTTCAAGCTCCACTGGTGAGCATACATCTGCTTTCACTTGTTCTTGTTTACAGATTTTGTGTTTCGCGAGAGTTTTGATGGTACCCAGATGAAATCCTTATAAAATGAGCGTTTATTTCATGAATCGTTGTTTATTTTATGTACGATTGGTTGTGGGTTTTGTTTCTTTGCTGAATCTGTTGGTTTACAAGTGATAATTACAGAAGTTCAGATGAATTTGAATGAATATTTGAAGAAATACTGGCATTACCCTCGAATTATGATGTGGGTTTTTGCTAATTTCAGCTCAATTTAGAGGGTTTTTGTTCCCACTTGAAATTGGGGATAAAAGATATATACCTGCAATGGTTTGTTCTTTTGAAGTTCATGTTCATAACTGTTTCATTACCGCCCTAGTGTGTGTTTGTGTGAGCTGTGTGTTTTCTTTATTATGATATCTGTGAATATGTTCATTACACCATTTTGTTTGATGAGAATTCAAGCTCTCATGATGGGATATATAGGGTGAATTTTACTGATTTTGGTATATCTATGATGAGTTTTACTGATTATGATGAAATTTACTGATTTGGGGCTATTTATGATGGATTTGACTGATTTTGGTGATAGTTATGATAGATTTGACTGATTTTGGCCTCTTAGATGGTAACTATGAAGTTTACTGCTGAATGTTTACAGTAGGATACAGTATTTTCTTAAAGTTCTTTCACAAATGTGAGCTAGTAAAATGATCTGTTTATCTATTGTCATATTTACAATTTCATATATGCTGTTGTTTGGCAACTATTCTGCGAACAGACACAAGAAAAGAAGGATTAATGAATGCGAAACTTATCATGTGTAATGTAAAATATCTTTTCTTGCATGCTAACATGGATAAATGATTCAGGTGGAGTCGGTTTCTTGCTACTGCAGAGTTGATGCTGGTTTGAAAACAGTAGCTGGAGCCCGAAAGTTTGTCCCCGGGTCAAAACTTTGTATCCAGCCTGATATTAACCCGCGTGCGCACAAGTCCAAGAATGGGCGCAGGGAACGGACGAGAGTTCAACCACCTCTCCTGTCTGGGCTCCCAGACGACCTAGCCATTGCATGTCTGATACGGGTGCCACGAGCCGAGCATAACAAGCTTCGGTTAGTTTGCAAACGATGGTTCAGGCTTCTCTCAGGTAATTACTTCTATTCACTTAGAAAGAGTCTGGGAATGGCAGAAGAATGGGTTTATGTTTTCAAAAGAGACCGCGATGGAAGGATATCATGGCATGCTTTCGACCCTATTTACCAACTCTGGCAACCACTGCCACCTGTCCCAGTGGAATACGGTTATGCACTTGGGTTCGGGTGTGCAGTTTTAAGCGGGTGTCATTTGTATCTGTTTGGAGGTAAAGACCCGCTTAAGGGTTCTATGAGGCGGGTTATTTTCTACAGTGCTAGAACAAATAGATGGCACAAAGCTCCTGATATGCTTCGGAGAAGGCACTTTTTTGGAGCGTGTGTGATCAACAACTGTCTTTACGTGGCGGGTGGTGAATGTGAGGGGATTCACCGCACCCTACGGTCAGCAGAAGTTTATGACCCAAATAAACACCGATGGAACTTCATATCAGATATGAGCACAGCTATGGTGCCATTTATAGGGGTGGTTCATAATGGGAAGTGGTTCTTGAAGGGGCTCGGGGCCCACCGGGAGGTCCTTAGTGAGGCGTATAGCCCAGAAACAAACACATGGGGGTCAATAACAAATGGGATGATCAGTGGTTGGAGAAACCCGAGTATTTCTATGAACGGGCAGCTTTATGCTTTGGACTGTCGTGATGGATGCAAGATAAGGGTTTATGATGAGGAATCGAGTTCTTGGAAAAGATTTATTGATAGTAAGGTACATTTAGGGAGCTCGCGCGCTTTAGAGGCCGCAGCTCTTGTTTCTTTAAATGGGAAGCTGTGTATTATCAGGAACAATATGAGTATAAGTTTGGTTGACATATCGAGCCCGAATAAAGAAGTAGCTAGCAATCCTCAGCTTTGGGAGAACATTGCTGGAAAGGGTCAGATTAAAACATTATTTACAAATTTATGGTCAAGTTTATCGGGTCGAAACAATCTCAAGAGCCACATTGTGCACTGTCAAGTGCTTCAAGCATGATGCACGTGTGAACCGTTGATATCGATTGTTGAAGAATTTGTGTTTCTGTAGGTGATGTGGAGATTGATTCAGTGACTGCAAATAAGAACACAGTGAGGGAGGAGCAAGAAACTTGAGGCGAGGGGCATGATGGTAATTGGCAAATTCAGAGGTCAGGTAGTTCAGTCTTGTACAAAAGTTTAATGTAAGAACCCAATGGTGAGAAAGCATGAATCTTTAAACTCATTTTGTGGCTGTTATGGCCTGTTTTGAGATCTTTGTGGCTTGCATGATTGAATTCTGTTTTTGTTAGGATTTTTTACTTGTTTCTTGATTGTTTGTGCAAATTATGACCCGGGGATTAGAAAACGGGTCGAAACACCTTTAGAACGAGTTAAAACAACTATATGTTCTCTATCTATAGTCTATACAGTTGGCAAAAGAACCTGCATCTAATTGGAAAACCAAAAACATTCAGGACGGGTATATGAACTATGTATATGATCAGTTTTCAAGACTTTTAACGGGTTTAAACATGTATGTTTAGATGATGCCCGCCACCCTACCCACACGGCCACACTTACTCACATGAATAAATAACTGTAGTAGTACGTAAAGTTATAGATAAAAGAAGCTTTTTAAAATTTATGCAGTGCTAGAGGTGTAGTTGAACAAGTATAATATTTCAAGTTGGTTATTTTAAGTGGGTTTAAGATATAATTTCGAACTGTTACTTTTTAACTTTATAAGATCATAAAGTGGCACTTGGCATCCGTTAACAAACACCTTAACCTTTGTGTAAGGTGTAACGGGTACCTGACGGATATGAGACGCATTTATAATCCTATATGTGACTCGGATTATCATAAATACTTTAATTGCTATCCCTATCCATTTGGCAACGCACAGCAGTTAACACATTCAGGAGTTGATGATACAAAATGTAGTAGGCATTGCATAGTGGAAAGTTGATACAGACAATATTATACAATTCTTAGTAGATGCTATGAGATTCCATAAGTTTTTACACGATTATACTTGAACAGTGGCTCAACGGGGCTCAAATATTGACCAAAGCCCAGTGGCTTCTGTCCTTCAAAACATAGGATACAAACATAGGACTCTTATTATCCAGTTTTACGTGGTACTGCTGCATGACCCATGGTGTTACATCTACTCAGTGATCAGCATTTCAACCTCATCAATAGCCGCTGGAAGCTGTAAAACAACAAAAACCGACACGATTTCAGTCATGAATAGACTATGAAGCATGAGGGTCACTTGAGGTTTTAAGTCATTATGTTTTAACCCAACATATTAACTATCACATAATATAAATAAAAAACAATCTAACATGCATGGATAGCTAAAATGAGTAATGTTCATACTTACAAATGTTATGATAATTGCTATCTACCAGTAAAGACTTCTACCCACTTAACACAGGCATACAGGTTGGATGCAAATAACAGTTTCAAAAGGTTAGTAACTACTTCAGGCCTTTATAAATACTCACCTCTGGGGCAATTACAAAAGAACTGCCAAGCCTCAAAAGAGGTTAGAAAGAAATGTGTTGGTGATCATGTAATCGGATTTGCAGATAAGACCAAAGGATTTGCATATTAACTAAGTTCCTTGGATTGAAGTTTACGATGACTCGGCATACTTTTTATAGGTAAGTGCTAAATGTGGATTAACACTGGACATGTTTGTCGGTTAGTGTACTAGTGTGTTAGCCAATTATAGAATAGTGACTGTAATATTACTAAGGTAGACAGCTTTGCATTGGTAATCCTTACATTGACTTCTGCACAGATGCTCAGATCAGATGTAACTTCAATAAAACTTTAACATCAGCACATAACCGTCATTTATAAAGAAAAATGAGAAGGTGTCATATTTTATGCTAAAAATGAAACTTTCACATGACCAATTGCAATGTTTAATGAAAAGGTGTATCGGTTAAGCACATATATGACACTATTTCTAGCTCTTTGAAATATCATAAGTTGTAGAGAACACACATAAATCAATTAGAACAAACAAACTATTTAACAATACACATCTGTAAGCCTTAGTTTCGACACCATCCCAAAACTGATTCGAAACACTACTTTCCAAAAGTAATTCCAGACATCATATAAGGAAACATATCCAGGCTATTTGATAATCATACAACTTGGATCTTTTTCACCTAAAAATATTCACAGTCAGTGATATCAAGTATCAAGATGTCAATCATGTTAATTCTATTCGCATTCAAGAAAATATGCAACCTGAAATTCTAACGAATCTTACAAATTAGTACACATTGGTGTTAACTGTTAATTAAGCTAATTTAACATCATTATCCAAATCAATCATTCATTTCATCCAATTAACATAAAAAAGCGAAAAAACACACATTACACCTACCATACGTTCACAACAACATACCTGAGCAATACGTTTCGACGACTGACCACACGACGCAAGGGCGTTATCCGTACACGAGTGAATCGTCTCAAACTGATCAATATCAAGCTTCTTATTCAAAATCCCAACAGTAAAGTAGATATTATCGGAGCTCGGCAAGTCAACTCTAATCTCATCAACATCAAACCAAAAAAAGAACTTCTTCACCTGAATCCCACTCAGATCCGTAATCGACCCAACATTTATCTTCCCAGTGATCTCAGCATCATAATACACAAGGTAATCGAACTGTATGTAGCACGGTTGCTCGAGTTCAACAACAAAACTCCCGTCATCGGGAGATAAAGTGTAGGATTTGACGGAATCGGGCAAAAGGCCGCTAGGAAGACCGAATTGTTCGAGGATCTGATAGACGGTGGGTGGATCGTCGGAGAGTGCGGTGGTGGAGGAGATGATGGTGAGTATTGTTAGGAGAATTAGGGTTTTTGCAGCCATTGTTGATGGTGAGTCGGTGAGTAGGTGAGTTGACGATGAAGTGTTAGTGATGAAGTATTGGTGGTGTGTTTAATGGAAAGTGACGTTATATCTGATAATATTATGCACCACCGTGGGTTTTGATTTGGTGGACCGGTTATGACCTTAGTTTTGTTGTAATAATGGACACCATTAAGGTTTATTTTGGATATTTTAAAGGGTGGTTAATTGGATTAGTGACAAGTTAATGATTTGTTTGTTTATTTTTATTGTTCAAGTGAAAAGTTATATGGATTTATGTATGTTTATATTTGATTTTGTTTGTGATGATGATTATGAGCGAGGTGAAATACTTATAATAATTGTAACTAAATTTATTTGGAGATCAAATGTGATATATGATGATTTTGTAAGTGAGGTTTATTTTGATAACGAAAATGGAAGCGCCGATCGAATTGGCAGTATGAGTTATTAGCGGTTAATAAGTTATGGTTTGAATTATTAAATTATAAATTGTCAAAATTCATTGATTGATGACATTTGGAGGGTTAAGGTTAGAACTTAGGAGAAAAACATATGAATAGATGATTGTCATAAGATACCTTTTTAGTACATATGTCGTTTCTTCTTATCAAGTTAACGTTCGAATGTCACAAAGCAGAAAATAGATAGCTTTTATAACAATCGAATCATGTGGTTGGGTGGTAGTCTCGCTACTTCCCCTAGCGTAGGTGGTGAGATTGAGTTCTGCCGGCAACAATATATTTGATGAGTTGGGTGTTACCGCAGTGGCCCTTCAAACAACGAGTTTTCCCCGAAACTAATGTTAGTGGGCTTGAACTACCCAACGATGTCTGCTATCGCTAACGTATGAGTTCGCAGATTAAAAAAAAAGATAGATATCATAAAATCTATCTTAAGACTCTCTGTTTTTCTTCTAAAAAAAGACATCAAATTTCCTAAACCTTTAAATACTTTTCGAAACCTAAGAAACGCACACTAACGTGTAACTTGTTTCAGTTTTTCTAGGGTTCTTATAGAAATTGTGTTCATCGTTTTGTTCAATCTGAATATTTGGAATTATTCAGTCATCTTCATCACTCTTTGCACAAGAATCTCAGTTATTGGGTGCTTACATGCCGACCGATTTATAATTATGATTTGGTTGCTACGTTTACGACTGAATCGTCTCTGATAATCACCATTTTTCACAGTAATCGGCGCTTAATTGCTTCAAAACTATTGTAATGGAGGATGCAAACGAAGATCAAAGAATTCTAACAGCACCAGCTTCTGTTGAAACTTCAGGTATGGGTTTATATCAATTATCTTCAATTCTCTTTTTTTTTTCTGGTATAATTCGTCGGTAGCTTAGCTAGATTGTATCTTGTCGATGGTTAACCAGATCGACATCATGTTATGACTCCCTCAGTGTATAGAATCAATTTTTAGCCAACAAATTCAGACAAATGCAAAAGCTATTTTTTGAATTCTTGTTGTATAAATGTATAATGATTATGGATGCAGTTACGATGGTGATGTTGTTGAGATTTTATCAATATAATGTCATTTGTATGTCTTATGTGCTTTACTTTGATATAAATCTTGGAAATTTAAGTTGCAAATGCTATTTTGAAGAGGATTTTGTCACAGTGTTCAGTGTTGACATACATTATTAGTTATAATTTTACTGTATTCATCACTTCAAATTGTATATCAAATTTTGAAGCTGTCATTTAATCAAAGGAGTGAAGGGGAGTTCTTTCTTGAAATCTTTCTCTGTGATATTTGTTATTGGTTTATATGCATGTTCTTGGTCCTAATTTCAGCCTAATTTGCTAATTCTAATTTCTTTATTAGCATCTCCTGCATCAGATGATGTAAAAAAATATTGTGTTCAGCAAAGAGAGGCATTACCTGGAGAGCCTATATGCATAGAATGTGGCCGGTATGGGGAATATATATGTGATGAGACCGACGATGATATCTGCAGCCTTGAATGTAAGAACAAACTCTTGCTTAGAATTAAACAACCCAAATTGCCATCTAAACTCCCACTGCATCCCATAAGATTGCCTGCATCTGATGAGTGCATTTATGTTCAAGATGGTAATGCTAAATCAGAGACTCGGTCATTAACCACCAACCAAACAGAATCAATTAGGGTTAAATTTGAGATTGTTGTAAAGGGTAACTGTGTTCCACCTCCAGTGTTATCTTTTACTCATTGTAATCTTCCTCAAAAGCTCCTGCAGAACATAGAATCTGCAGGGTATGAGATCCCAACACCTGTTCAAATGCAGGCAATTCCTGCAGCCTTGAAGGGTCAAAGCCTGCTCGTTTCTGCTGAAACCGGTTCAGGAAAAACAGCATCTTATTTGGTTCCCATAATCTCTTATTGTGCAAATTACAGGAAAGAGGTGTTTACACATGAGAAAAAACCGTTAGTAATGGTGTTAACGCCAACTAGGGAGCTTTGCATACAAGTTGAAGAACAAGCTAAGGTTCTTGGAAAGGGTTTGCCCTTTAAAACAGCATTGGTGGTTGGTGGTGATGCAATGCCTAAGCAAATCCATCGTGTACAGGCGGGAATAGAAATGATTGTTGGTACACCTGGCAGGCTTATTGATCTTTTAACCAAATATGACATTGAATTAGACAGTATCAGGGTTTTAGTCATAGATGAAGTGGACTGCATGCTCCAAAAGGGCTTTCGCGAACAAGTGATGCAGATTTACAGGGCTTTATCTCAACCTCAAGTTTTATTATATTCTGCAACTATTCCAGTTGAAGTGGAAAAGATGGCAAGTACATTAACAAAAGAGATCAACATCATCACTGTTGGAAAGATAAACAAACCGAATCAAGCAGTGAAGCAGGTGGTTATATGGGTCGAGTCAACCCGAAAAAAGCAAAAGCTTTTTGATATATTGACTAGCACACAGCACTTTAAGCCACCTGCCATAGTGTTTGTGGGGTCAAGACTCGGGGCGGATCTACTTTCTGAGGCTATAACTGTAACCACTGGGTTAAAATCATTGGCTATTCATGGTGAAAAGAGCATGAAAGAAAGGAGAGACGTTTTAAGTTCGTTTTTACTTGGAGATGTTCCAGTGATAGTGGCAACTGGGATATTGGGTCGGGGAATCGATCTTTTGCATGTAAGACAGGTTATCATGTTTGACATGCCCAATTCCATTAAGGAGTATGTTCACCAGATTGGTAGAGCCTCTAGAATGGGAGTTGAGGGTACTTCCATTCTGTTTGTTAATGAGGAGAACAGGAATTTGTTTCCAGAGTTGATTGGAATCTTGAAATCATCTGGTGCTGCTATACCTCGGGAGATTACGAATCCTAGGTATTCGGCAGCCTCGTTGGCTAGCAATAGGGGCAACAGAAAACGAAAGGCTGGTTGAGGAATCATATTGTTTCTGTCAGATTGGGTGTTGAATTAAAATGATTTTAGGAACATTCTGTTTTAACTCAACCTCAAGAAAGACACATATATAAAGGATGTTTCATGCATCACATACATACGAGTTGTGTTTATGTGGTTCTCGCTTCTATCTACATGGAAGATCATGTAAAAGCTCATTCTTTTAAGAAGCATAGAAAAACAGAATCTAGTCATTGATGTAATTAACAAATGGCGTTGAATGATTTCATAAGTTAAATATGCATCGAGAGGCAGAAGAGGATATACTAAGATGAGTCTCGCATTGATTTTGTTTCGAATTTTCTAATCTTTAGTACAGTGTCTTTCAAGGAATAATACCAGTACATATTGATTAGTCATTGGTCTTGTAATATGAGTCTTTAAAAAGTTGATGTTTTGAACATGGTGTTTTCGCATCCACTGATTTTCCAAACTTGATTTGTTTCTTCACATGTATAAAATACATTTAACTTCGTATGTTTCATTGATGTACATTTAACTTCATATATTTGATCAATGTTGTTATTAGTTTAATGCACATGTATATATAATGGTATATTTAAATCATTACACGATGTGTATTGTACAGAGTTTTTATACCCATGTATATAATAATACGATGCTAAACCCGTTACAAAAGTATTATGATAAATGATTACTGATGACTTCTCTTTAAAACTGGAAAACACATCAAAAAAATATTTTAAAAATAAGTAAGCCCGTCTTCCACCTTTGTTATGTCTTTATGATCGTATCAATGTCGCAAATACTTATCCATACTAATAATTTTCACGTATCCATTTTTATGATAAAATAATCATCTTGAACCATTAAAGATTTTCAAAATCTCCAAAATATTACTTATAAAGCTTCACATACTCCATAAAAGTTTCACGTAAAAAAAGGGTAAAAGAGGAACCAAAATTTAACGCATCCCCCAATTCTCTTTATTATCTTTTTCACTCGTGAATAATCATTGATTCATGTCTCACTCCAATTTTCGATCAATTTAATGAAATAATAATTAAACATCCATGCACCCAATTTCTCTTTTAAGACGATTATATGTGTTCATCCAAGTCGCATGCACAATATTATGCATCAAAACAGCCAAAAATTAAAAGATTAATAATTGCTAAATTAAAATGATACATCGGCATCGATTGTTGTGTCATTCATAGAATCATCAAGGGTTGATAGCTTAATACACAATTTAAAGATGGCTAGCTAGCTACCCAAAACATGCAGGCATAAAAGGAGTTGCTGCTCCATTGGTCATTAAAGTACTCACTCTTTGTTCCTAGCAGATCGATCTTTCCTATGCCCACCGAGAATACGAGATATCTGCAAACCTCTACTGAAGGCTTGATTGAAGAGCATACGCGTTTGGAATTCTGAAACAAAAGGAAACCATGCAAGAAACGCAACTGGTGTGAACAGAAGCAGACCCATCACTATCTCGTAGCCACGTGCAAGCGTTTTCACTGATCCCCAGAATCCAGCTGTCTTAACTACCGGTTTGCATGCCTGTGCA
Organism: Flaveria bidentis; assembly: GCA_018326385.1. Taxonomy (NCBI): domain Eukaryota; kingdom Viridiplantae; phylum Streptophyta; class Magnoliopsida; order Asterales; family Asteraceae; genus Flaveria; species Flaveria bidentis. The sequence goes on along the minus strand of BJCM01062263.1, from coordinate 12,457 downwards.
ATCTGGAAAAAAAAAATAATAGAACTCGAGTAAGTCTCACTTTCATCTTCTTTTTTGAGCTCTGTTTATATAGTGTATGATAACTGAGAAGCTTGAATGTTGCACTAACCAGTAGTAAGCCCCAGCCAGTGGGCATAAAGGCGAGAATGCACACAAAGATGTCTTGCAGTGTCATGTGGGGGAGTGCAATCAGAATCACGAGAATGGAGACAAACATGATGAAGATTGCACCTTTGATTAGCCGGAAAACAAGTTGAAATTTTGCACTGAATTTCATTCGCCCAAATGATATAGCCTGCAAGAGGAAAACAAAATTATCTCATCTCTAGTCATAACACATGACAATCTAATGTTTAGGATATGTATCATGTTAGGAATATTATCAAGTTTAGGACTTGTAAAGCACACATGTCCAAAATCTTTAAAAAAAAGAAAATCAGCAATAAAAATTTAATTTATAATAGATAAAAGTAAGTTCTTACCTTCACCACCAACAAAATGGCAAAGATGACCACCCATGATATCCCATAAACCTGTCATTCAAAGAAAAACTATTTAGCAACATTAGTTTGAAGTCACAAAACAGAGGATACTGAAAAGCTGGACAAAACACATACCAAAACACTTTTCTGCTCCTTCGTCATGCTTAGATGATAAACAAGACCATACTGATAGATAAAAAAGCGCAATGATAGCAATATTTCTACTATAACACCGCGCTTTCCAGAATAATGCAGGTGCTCTTGTTCCTCCTCCCACCATGATTCCCAGCTCTTCTCAGGAGGAACACCAATACCACCCTGATTACTAATCCACTTATTCCAATCGGACCAATCATCAACAATCTTTTGCCACTCAAAACCCGAGGGGTTGAACAAGAACGGGGCAAATAGCCATGTGCCAACCATAAACCATATTGAAATGGTGATCAAAAGGTAAGCAACTGCTCCTCGATATGATTCACCAAATATTTGGTAAACAAGAAGCAAAATCATAAGCTCAATTCCCTTGACGAAATGACTACGGGAGTACAGACGGTAGTTCTCAGCAAACTTGGCATGGAACACGACAAACCCACGACCCGTCGCTCTGTATTTTGCACCTCCATGAAGCAATGTTCTACCATAGTAGTGGGTCTTTGTTCCAAGTGAAAATGTGAAGAATACAGGGGCAAGTTGTAATTGCATGAGAATGAATTCACTTAATGCTGTCCGGAAACCTCGTTCTAGACCTATTTCCATCATCATAGGTAAGGCCATTAAAAATCCAATTTGCACAAAAGACTGTGAAGCAAGAGCCACTTGAAGTGGTTTATTATGACGAATTGCAGGTTGGGTGCTAAGCCCCTGCTCAAGTCCACTAAGAACAAGATAAAGCCGCCCATATAGAAACACGTACACAGTCAACACAGTGATCTGCAAAATGAAAATGTAATCAGCTGAGAACTCAATGAAGGAAGGATATACCTAGATGTGAGACCCATTTACTTATGAACGGGTTAATTTGAGTTATGTTTAATCCATGACAAGGCCAAACACACGAAACTTCTTTTTTTTGTTAAAATGAAAAATGGGTCACACTGTAAATATTTAACAGACTAAAGTGTTCCCAGCCAATCCAGCTTAACCCACACGCAAAAGCACTTGTACCCAACCCGCCCATTTTGTGACATCTGATAAGATGAAGAGAATGATTTTAGTTAGCATTTACCAAAGTGCTAAAGTAGAAACCAATCGTAGTGAAGTAACAAGATAACATCCGGAAAAAGTCAAAACGGTGTCCAAGCCTGTATAGGTCCCGGCTAAGTGTTTGCTCTCCATTTCCGTTGGCAATTTTAGCCTCAAACAGAGATATCTGATTAAGACCGACATCTCTCCCTTTACCAACTTGTATATATTCGTGATGTGTGACATTGCCTTCACGGAGTGTAGAATTAAAACCTGTTAAAAAAATAGAAATTGTTAGCTTTGCATCAGAAGTTATAGAGTTAATTGTCATTTTCGTCCTTAAGTTTTGGTCTATTTTGCCATTTCTATCCAAAAAAAGTTTTTTCTTCTCTTTTGGGTCCTTGAGTTTTTAGAAAGTTGCCATTTTCATCCATTTTCGTTAACTTAGTTAATTTTAATTGTTAAGTTAGAGGCATCGAAGTCATTATCACTTGAAAGTTGAAAACTAAATTAAAAGATTTGTATAATGACTTAAATGGCCCTAACTTAACAAGTACAATTAACTAAGTTAACGAAAATGGCAACTTATTAGAGAGTCAAGGACCCTATAGAGAAAAAAAACATTTTTGGATGGAAATGACAAAACAGACCAAAACTCGGGGATGAAAATGCCAATTAACTCCAAGTTATGAAACAATCAGCATAGCACGAGAGACATTAGAGTTTGAAAATACCAGCAAATATGTCTTCACTAAGATTTATAATCTTAGAGGCTTTGCTGACACCTCCTCTTGTAAGGTGAAACAGCCTATCAAAAACATCTGGATGGCCGTAATGAAAACGAACCCTAGAGGAATCAAGTTCGGTAGACAATTTTCAATTAATAAATACATATGCAACAGAGGTATGAAGAGGGACAGCAGAAAATAGTTTAGATCTTACTTCAAAGGATTGGCGAGCAATCTCTGACCAATTGTCACAAAACTTGTTTCTTGATTAGACATAAACCATGCAAGAGAAGAAACACTGCAGCAAGAAAGTACCATGATAAGCTTAATGAACAAACAGGCAGGGGGGACATTTTAACAACTTCTAGCATACCTTCCCGTGAATATATGCTCTCTAAGTCCCAATATCGTTGGGTACCTCACATCATCATGCTTTTTAAGAAATTCTTGGAGCAAGTTCCTCATTTTTAACGCCTCTTCCATGTAATTATCCTACAAATGAACGTTTGATTTAAATTAAGGAAGGCATGACGACTTTCCTTCATATAAAAAAATAGAAGTAGATGTTTGGCAACATACCTGGTTCATGTCTATAGTTTGCAAGCCCTCTCCACGTGTGAATATGATAGCATGATTCTGATTCTCAGGCTTTCCTTCTCCTAATATTGCGGGTCCAGGCAACTTTATTTTGTATATAACCTGCACATTGAAATCATCTCTATAGTCACTAAAACACTTCTACAAACCAGTTACTTTTGCATTATTGCTCTAGCTTTATTCGATGTTTTCTTCCTTGTACTTTTCAAGAAATAGCTTACTTATAACATAAAATAGTCATTTTCTTCAATGCATTTGTAAACTATCTTTAAAATAATCATTTTCCATAACATAAATCCCAGTTTTTACCTGATCCAAGTTTTGTCCCGTCTCAGAAGCATTGGAATTTGGCATAGCTTTGACTAGAGCAGAGTAATAAACCTTATGGTTTATCTTTTTGGTTGCATCTTTGCTAGGTTCCTCAACCTCATCAATATAAGCAACACGAAGAGATGGATACTCTGTCATTAGCCTAAGAACATTTTGTGCACGAAGGTCACCAGATCGCTTTTGTATACCATATTGTTGGCATGAAACCACATATGTAAACTTCATATCAGCTACTGCTTGACATTGAGCCCACAGTGACCTTTCTCCCTTCATCTGATCTTCATTCAATTCAATCGCCTTATACCCTTGCATCAAATCTGGTCAAAACACATAACACAATTAACAAAACACCAAAAAATAATCTTCCAAACTTCAAACTTCATGTATGCACAACACGGCCATGTACCTTCATCTTTAGCCATATCAAGGAAAGCCTGAAGTTCCAGAGCTTTACGATAATACATCATACCCCTAACTGCCATATATTAAATCGGATTAGTTCCAGGTACAATGGTAAAATGTTGAGGGTGCTATTTAGCTACTCTCACCAAGTTAACTTGAGATCAACATTTACCAGTTTTGGTCAAAGTTTGCCCTCTATATGAAGCCCAAAGACATAGTTGATCCTCTAATTCATCATTGCCTTTTAGGTCATCTTCACTTTGACATTTCACTCTTTCAAGAAAGTTGTTCCACTCATCTATAGATCATCACCCATCAATAACAAATACACATATATACATACATTTTGTAAGCAACTGATAGAATAAAACAAACCTGGGAAAATCTTCTGCAAATAGAAGAGGATTGATACTCCATCCTCATTTGGCACTTCCAAATCATGCAATGAAAAGAGAACCTCCTCAGTGTAGTATGGTGTGAGTACGCTGCCAAAAAGACATTATGCGAAAATAAACATGGTATGGTGCGAGTATGATCCCCCAGAATTCGAATAACAGAAGAAGAAGCAAAACTATTGAATTTAAATAACAAATTTAGACACATAAAAGAACAGATAGACATGGTATACTAGTATTTAAGATTAAATAATGAACATTGCTCATGTAATACTCGTATAGAGATGACTAGAAGACAAGTTGCGTGAACCCTAAAACAGCCGTGTCCTAATGTAAGTGCACCCAACAATTTAAGATATCAAAGAGGCTTACGAGAAGGAAAGCATATTGCGAACTTTGGGGGCCGCGGGCATATCCATAAACAATGAATTGGAGAAGAAGGATATACGTCTTCTAGCCTCCAAGTTTGAAGGCACGTCCATAGCAGATTCCTTAACTGTAAGCAATAAGTACAACCTATTGATCTGCAAAAGAACACCATGTAAGAAACTAAGTTTGAAGCTAAGACCTCAACATGTGTATGAGTTTTTGTTAAAATTACTTTCTCCTTCCAAGCTTCTGATTCTGGAGTCGGGAACAGGATAGCTCCTGCAGGTTGAAATAACTGGTATTGTTCATCCACCTCGAATCCCTGCCCATCCAAACTACACAAAAGGAGAAAAATATACAATGTAAGAAATATAGGAAGTGCAGTACAAGCAGGCACAGGTAAAGGCTTACTATTGTTCTTCCATTATGTCTCTGGTCACAACTTCATGCATATCCTGGAAAAGAATTACAACTTGATCCCGGTCCTCCTGCTTATTTGTTAACTGTGAATAGCAAACAACAATGCGTCAATGCGTCAGCTTTATATTATCATCCTATATCTTACTTAAAGATTATAAAATTTTGCTACAAAGAGCTACTAAAACACACACCAAGTAATTAATAAGCTTGACAACATGGTCGTAGAGGATAGGGAGAGCACTCATATTGAAATCTCTCACTAGGCTGCCATCGCCAATATGTTTGTCAACTTCAGCAAATATATCATTAATAACCCTGAAAAGTAAAACCAAGTTGTCCTACCCTCAAAATCTTGTTTCACAATAGAAACTTGTAAAAAATATAGCTTCTATGCTAAAACTGAAGGGGACCTACTTCTTCTCACGATTGCCTTGAACCAAAAACTGAATAATATTACGAAACGAAGCGTAGCATTCACGAACGGCACAAGACATATAACTGTCATTCTCAATTCGCTTTTTTAGTTCACGGTCCTTTCCATTGCTGTCTTTAGCCATATCCAGTGCAATAGGGATCTATCCAGTAATTAGGAAAACAATAAATGCATTTTCATAAGCTTCAAGAAGTACCAGTTTGCAGTGTCTCTTATATTTGTCTTTTGTATTTACAGACATACCATGCTAGCAAGCAGAAATGGAGGCCACTGAATTAAGTCCAAGCCTGGATCTGCCCAATATGGAACAAGCAAGAGGTTCATTTCCCTGTAGCCACCAAAATCGTTTCATTAATTTTATTAATTAAAACATAAACAATTACCTTCTACAAAAGAATAAATTTGTTATACCTATCATTAATAAGATCTTCCTCTCTGAAACTTGTGATAATTTTATTCCATAATTGAGCAAATCTTGCTGGTTCTTTCCCTTTCTGTGACGTGATCTGCAGCAATAAAAAGAAGCACACGCTCAATATCAATGGTACATTTGGTTTTATATGTAAATATTAGGAAAGCTCTCTTGATTTGACACAACTCTTCGACGTGCAGGCTACTAAACAATTATTTCATCAGAGGAGATACTGAAAGGTATTATCCAAATTTCATCTAAAGGGGATCATAAGCTTACTGCATCATAATTACGAGACAAGGTAGCTCTAAGTCCTTTCTTTTTTACTGGATCACTTTTTTCGGGTGGAATTAAGCAACCATTAAATGCACCAGGTAAGGCGTCAAAACGAGACCGCAACATCCCTAGAGTCCGAATCTGAAGAAACATAAATTTTAGATCACAACTAAAGCAATGAGATTTAGTTTTTCAGGAAAAAAGCACAAACCTCTCCAAGACGACGGAATGCCCCATAAACACCTCCAAATAATGTAGAGAAAATTGCATACCATATTTGAGAATCCATAAAATACACCTATAATACGTTCCAGGAGTTAATAGCTACAATAAAAAATAGTCGGATGAAAATATACAAGTAAAGAGAAGATGTATATTCTTACAAGAATGATTGGAGCCCAGAGTGCAATCACCACACCAATATTGTTCCTTGCTAAAAAAGCACATAATTCAATTTCAGAAACAAATATAAAGTATATGATTTTTTTTCATCACATATCATTTTTATTACCCTGGGGGAAGAACTCATGCCATGCGTAAGTATTGATATGGACACTCATGATAGCTTTTGTAGGACCCACAAGTGGCTTTATCTGTGATGATACTTTATAAGTGTCAATGTATACAATATATAAAAGGTCTCCCATATTGTAAAAAAATTAAATAAGACAAAATCTTAAAGTACGAACGAGAACAGAACCTCCAGGTAGTAACTGAAAGCCAGCTTTGTTATAATGAGCAGAATCCAGAAGGTTGTGTACCTGCAATTTTAAATCAATAGTAATCATGATTCATGTATATTGCAAAGTGGCTCTCAAATAAATAAAAATTACACATAAATTTATCTTTTAGTCTCAAATAGATTAAAATTACACATAAATTCATCTTTTAGTATCTTACTTGAAAAGTGAAAAAGTGCTTTCATGCATTCCCCTCCCAACATAGAGCCGAGGCTGTCATATGTCATCATATATATTGGAGTTAGCATTTCTTTGACCAATAATTGAGCTATATACCACAAAATAGACAAGGGAAAAACATACCTGAGACCACCACATCATGAGCATCACGATCCGGTAGTCTGAACGCTCAAGGTAACGTCGTATGAAGGGAAATAGAAACAACACAGCAGCCAGCATGTTTGGTGACAAGTAGACAACCACTGCCAAAATGAACAGTGATGGGGGACCTTGGATGTTTCCAAACCAACCTTTAATGGTTTGAGCTAATCCTGGATCTTGTGATGAAGAAGCATAAGTAACTGGTAAGATTACAACCCAAGCTGCAGCTGATACAACCTTCAAAAGGTATCTTAGTTTGACATAAAATGGCATGCATTGTCTTGCCTTCCAATTTAGTACCACATCCAAAACGGCTACAAAACACACAATTTATATTTTATTTTTTGCTTAAATACAACAAGTGACAAAATATGTAGAGAAATTATACTATTAATAGTTGACATACCTTGACCAAGCTTCAATATTGAAGCAGTTATAAAAACACTCAACACTTTCTTAAAAACATCAGATTTGAAAATTGAGGTAGGGTTTCCATCACCATTCCAAGCAACAATAATCATAGCCTAAAAAAGAATAAGTAGGAAGAAACATTACGAATTATGTCTCATCAGGGTAACAAGATTTGACATGATAATTTGTAGAAACGAGGAACATAAATAATAATATCAACTATCATACATAATCAACGTTTACCTGTAAACACAATATAAAGAAACTCCACATTCTATCAAAGCTTCTGAAAACATGCCAATACGATCGTATCTCCACAAAATTGACTTTAGCAGCCCGTCTATGTTTACCAACTGGTTTGCCATCCTGATTTATGATGACAATATAACACTTGAGTTCTACATTGTGAGAATATAAAATTGAAGTAGATCAGTCATCAATTGGAACTTACCCCATTTCTTTCAAACTCACGTGATTTCTCACTCTCACAGAAAAAATCAGCATCAGCACGCATTGGCCAACCTAACCGGAAACAATCTACAGACCTAAAATGCTCAAGTATTCTTAGTAATAATATTAAATAAAACAAACATATTAAATATTCCAACATAAGAAACCCTACCAGAAATACTCATTTAGGTCATCATAATTTCTCCACTGGGAATGTTTTGATTTCCCTACTTTGCTCCAGGCAGCTTCCTATGGAACAGTGGCAGTATAGGAATTACTTAGTTATTTACATTGCAAGCAAACATAACTTCCAAAACAAGGTGAGGCAAGTAGAGTGCTTGATACCCTTGCTATCACATCATAGATAGGAGTAACCACTTTTGTCAAAAAAGCTTCCTCATCTCCTCCATAAGCTGGTTTTACGTTCTCACCGGTCATTGGACTAACATTGCCAGCTAGCATACCATACAATTCAAAAGCCATCTAAAACAAATGACAACCATTAATGTCATCAATAGATGGCATTTATGTACCATTGTGAAACAAATCAATAACAAATGCAATTGTCTAACTATGTACAGTGGAAATATGCATAAACATCTAGCACCACTAGGAACATACATTATGTTCAAATATCTTGTACCACTCGGAACATATATTATGTATAAACAATTTATACCACTAGGAAGTAGGAACATACATGATGATAGATGTAGCAGAGGCACTCAGGCATAAATCTCAAATTTGCAGCCTCCCCCCAAATGAGAAGATATAAGCCCATATATAACAATTTACGTTGTTGAACTTCTTGCTGTATTGTTGGCATCCTATTTTTAGTGCACAAGAAAACTATATTAGCACAACAAAGTGACACCTACAATAAACCAGGTCTGCACCTTTTCACATAAGAGAATAGATTTTATTTTAGTAATGTTTTTGCAATCAACAAGTAATAAATCCATGCTTAGTGTCCGATTATCCAGATTATCAAGGTTGAAAGAGGAGGCAAGTGAAGCCTCACCAAAGACTGCTTTTTCTGTCCAAATACTTGCACCATTTCTTGTAGTTCTTGAAAAGCTTCTTCATAACTTCATTTAATGCACGCTCATCCAACTAGTCAAAAAAGAATAGAAGAAAAAAACATGAGAAAGAACGAAGCATTAAGGTGTTTAAGATAGATCTCAATGGTGTGGCAATATGAAATATTAGCTAATCCGAAAATTTTCCGCACAGTGAATTTATATATAACTGACCTTGGGCTGTTGATCAGGTTTAGGAATTTGCCGAATATGAACATTTGCAAGCAACAAAATCAGATGCTCCCGTTGATTTGCCACGTTATCTTTCTGCAAATTAAAGATCCAAAGGATGGTCATGGTGTTGAAAATATTCAACTTTATGTTGATGAAGGATTTATCATTCGAATTTCAAATCTTTCTACATGTACTCCATGGAACATAAGTTGTAACACTTTCATTAATAACGCCAAGGCATCATAGCAACATATGTTACCTGAAACCCAAACATAGCTTGAAGCCAATCTAGAATGTCTTCTTCATTTTTCTTCTTGTAATCCTTGGGCCATGGAAGACCTCTTGTGTTACGAAGTGCAACAACAGCAGCTTGAATCTGCAAACAAATTCAGCAATCTTTAAGAGAACTGTGTAAACTGATATAATATGTATAGAAAACCAATAGTAGATGGATGTTACAGTATACCTCTGGATATCTCATAATAGCCTGATTGGCACTATCAGGATCAAGAGGTAGTATATTGTATGGGAGATAGATCTCTGTCTTCTGTGCAACTTTATCATGTGTTTCCAGAATCTGAGTGACAGTTATTTTAGAATTCAAGTAAGAATGTAGCCAGGGTATTTACTATTAAAGCAATGCAACTATTTCTTCATGAAACAAGCAAGAAATTTCATTTCACCTCACGGTCAACCTCCACTGCTTGAGTTTGATTAACAGCCTTTAAAACCTCAAAGAGAACATTAGCAGTTTGGTATGCTTTGGTAAGCTGTGCACTGCATATATAAGAGTCAAAATCCAGAAAAAAATAAGAAAAAAGAAGAATGCAAAAAGCAGCAAAGACACTCCTTAGAACCACTTTGCATCTTAAGATACTCACCGGTCTGCCTTGTCAGCAGCACTTTGCAGAGCTTGGATGTACTTTGAGTAGTAATGTCGATAAAAACTTTGCATTTCACGTGCATCGCTTTTTTTCATTCTCCCAATCAGAGTTGGATCGTTTTCCTGTTTCATATGAAATATAATCCTTCATTAACTGAAAGACTAAATGCATAACTAAAGGATGGAAGAGTCATTAAATGACCCGCACAACATGACCACCTCAATAAGTTATTAGTTATTACCCAACAAACCACAGCACCACTTAGAGAGTACTTACCCTTTCAAGCCGCTGAAGAAGGGCAGTTTTGAACTGACGAACACCACGCCCACTAGAAGTGGGGTCCAGTCTATGGGCTTTCTCAAATGCATAAAACCGACCTGCAGCAAAACCGTCGTTACTAAAAATGTATCTATTAGCTCAGCTTTAAGGGAAATAGCAGGTTAGATGGCCAGCAATTGAGAAAGAAAAAACACACGCTTGACGCTTTCAACACTATAACCATGTATAAGAAAACAGGTACTGGAAACTTTTGGGCTGGTATGCGATAATATTTTATTTCAAGTTATTTCAAAGTTACAGGTTTACAATTTCAACACTTTGGAATGGCTATGCACTTATGTAGTGCTAATGTAACATATAGATGTTAAGCAGTAATGACGCATTAAAACTAGCCTTTCTATCGTATTCTAAATACAACATACTTTTCCCCAATAAATGTAAACAAATCACAGAGAAAATAAAAAGTCCCACTGTTAAGAACCTGACCAAAAAACAGCATCAAATAATGTGCAACACTTCCCTTTAAACCCAGAGATAAATGACCATGTCGAATGGATCCACACTAGGAGCATAACGCATGCCATTTACAACCAAGGTGCAGAGAGATTCCTAGGAGTATATAGATTTGGGGGAAGCAACTTTTCCCTTTGATTTAGCCTTACGAACAGATAAATAAACGCAAAACTTACAACATTGCTAAAAAATCTTAACACAATTGTGCCTGAAACTAAAAACTTACACAGATACGCAACCCTGGCGTTACTAGGCTCAACCTCGTTAGCCACACGAAGAATCGGAGCTATCTCTGCCAACGACGACGGCACGACTTCACTATCAAATATCGACTCTCCGAGATTCCCCGCCGTTTGCGTCCGCATAATCCGCCGCTGCGGTGGCGTCGGTTGATCCGACGAACCACCAGCACCGCCTCTCGACGTCATTATCTCTTCACTTCCAAATCAGCAACTCAAACACTACAACCACACTGCACATTAACTTCAAATCAACACATAAACATCAAACAACGATAATAATAACTTAAAAACTTCACAAGTAATGTCGCAAGAAGAAAAGCTTACAAACACCTATAATTGCGCAATACGAACAGATACGAAGCAGAAGACGATGGTATGAAGCTACATTCGATTACTTGAGACTCGTGAGAAGTTCATTGAGCGATTGAAGGAAACCCTAGGAGAGATAAAAAAGAGGAAAAAGGTAAGATTGTAGTGGTGGTGTGATGGGGGTGTGTGTACTGCAACTTTAAGCTACTTTGTATGAAAGACGACATGCTTCACCCCCACCGCCTTGGTTTTCCAGATATTTACGAACGTGCCTTCATTGTCATCATTCGTAACCTGACCGTTAGTTTTTTCATTATTTTTTGTTTGTGTTTATTGTTTATTTATTTGTTTGTTTATGTTACTTGTTTGTAACTTGGTCTTTCTAGCTTAATTTCGGTAACAAAATGCGCAGAGATATCGAGTCAAATCTTTTTATTGCGATAGAAGATAATAATATATCGTTAAATCTATACTATATATAAAGCATATGATAAAGGTATTTTAAGATAACATAAAATTAAAAATATTTATTAAATTTAATGCATAAAATACAACCATTTTTGATAGTAAAATAGTATTTATAACATTATTACACATTACATCTTATAATCTATAGATACTAATAAAAAAATGTTTCTTTTATCACTTGTCATTTTCTTAAACCATTTTTTTGACACTTGTCATTCTTCTAAATATCATCACTTTATTTTATTTTCCAAATGATATTAAAGTAATTTAAACATTCAGATAATTTTTCTCTCTTCATAAAAGTTAATTTAATTAATTGATACATTTTTCTCTCTCATCTATATTTTTTTTAAAATCAAATTATATTTTTTAAAATAAATATTATTAAGAAAAATAAAATTCATATCTTTTCTAAAACATCGAATTTTTTGAAACAAAATATTTTAAATCAATCCTTTTTTAAAATAATTATAAAAATATAGAATTTTCTAAAAGCAGTTTTATTAAAACAACCAAAATAATTAAAAACTTAAATTTTTAATAAACAATATTTTTATA
>BJCM01062262.1:0-15339 GCA_018326385.1 Flaveria bidentis | reverse complement strand
TATATATATATATATATATATATATATATATATATATATATTATTAAGGGTATATTTATCATTTCACACTCAACTAGCAGAGAAATTTAAAAGAAATGTACACAGTGGTTATTTTTCTCATTCAGCAGAGTCAGTCAGATACTAAATCAAACAGCAAGTTTCAGTCAGATACAGACCCAGTCAGAACTTCTTACTGGGTCAGCTTCTTACTCAGTCAGATCTTACTCAGTCAGCAGTAATCAAACAGCCCCTTATTTTGTTCTTGTTTAAGTTTCAATTAAGCCGATTAGTGTTTTATCAATAACCTCCACAAATTATATTGAATTCATAATTCTAGTAACTCTACTTCATTCCTCCCTACCTTAACTTCAAAGACCGGTATATGGCTGCAATTTGTAGAATCTGGCCGAAAGTTGGCCGAACGCCTTTTACTTCACAAGGCGGTATGGTTGTTCCCCATTAGGGGCCTCGTCAAGCGCCTTATGTGTCTTTGACTACTATCATTATTAGACTTCATAATTGTTTTTACATTTCTAAGCACATTATATATATATATATATAATATATATATACATAAACATATATATATATACACATATACATATATAATATATATATACGCGTACATACACATACGTATACGCGTACATACACATACGTATACGCGTACATACACATACGTATACCCGTACATACACAATACGTATACGCGTACATACACATACGTATACGCGTACATACACATACGTATACGCGTACATACACATACGTATACGCGTAAATACACATACGTATACGCGTACATACACATACGTATACGCGTACATACACATACGTATACGCGTACATACACATACGCGTACATACGCAATACACGTGTACATACGCATACGTGTACATACGCATACGTGTACATACGCATACGTGTACATACGTATACGTATACATACGTATCTATTCTCCTTTCAAGGTTTTTTCTACTAATATATATTTGTCATGCAAAAAGTTTTTTCTACTATATATATATACATATACATATATATGTATATATATATACATAAATATATGTATATATATGTATATATATATATATATATGTATATAAATATATGTATATATCTATATCTATATGTATACATATATATTATATATATATATATATATATATATATATATATCTATAACTATACGTATGCGCGTACATATACATACATACATATATATATATATGTATATATATATATATATATATACATATATATGTCCTAATTTGTAGAAAAAACCTTGAAAGGAGAATAGAAACAAAAAAACATCCAAATTCGTAAGTCTTGAAATTCTATGAGACATTCTTGGTGGAACAAAATGTGAATGAAAGATCCCACTTATAAACCATATTACAACCATAAACTTTGGGTTTGTGGATGGAATCCCTCTATAAGAGTTAAAATAGCAATTAAATAGATTCAACACACATAAAAGGTGCCGACCGAAAGCTTGTGGTTTCTATGCATAAGTGTTTGTTTGAGTAAAAATTTTATTAGTTTGATTGTAGAAAATGTATCAAGTATTTACCCATCAACTCCTACGTAAAGAAAAACTCTAGGTGGTAAACAACAAATTTGAAGAATGCAACAACCGACCGAAAGCTTGTGGTTTCTATGCATAAGTGTTTGTTTGAGTAAAAATTTTATTAGTTTGATTGTAGAAAATGTATCAAGTATTTACCCATCAACTCCTACGTAAAGAAAAACTCTAGGTGGTAAACAACAAATTTGAAGAATGCAACAACCGACCGAAAGCTTGTGGTTTCTATGCATAAGTGTTTGTTTGAGTAAAAATTTTATTAGTTTGATTGTAGAAAATGTATCAAGTATTTACCCATCAACTCCTACGTAAAGAAAAACTCTAGGTGGTAAACAACAAATTTGAAGAATGCAACAACCGACCGAAAGCTTGTGGTTTCTATGCATAAGTGTTTGTTTGAGTAAAAATTTTATTAGTTTGATTGTAGAAAATGTATCAAGTATTTACCCATCAACTCCTATGTAAAGAAAAACTCTAGGTGATAAACAACAAATTTGAAGAATGCAACAACCTTAACGTTGGTTGAAAGGTAGGAAATAAACCACTCCTAGAAACCTAAACCGGGCCTGTGGGCTCAAACCTAATAGTAGTAAGTCCTAAACCCTAATACATACATGCTTACCCAAAAGAAAGGAAGAATGTGAATTTCAACTGATAGAGTTTTCTCTAGTTTCATAAACAGATCAAAATCCTTTGTGGGTTTGAGAGTAGTTATTTATCTTTGTGGTGGCGAGCTTCTTTTCAAAACTTGTCAATCATCTCACAGATTTGCTAAAGCCGCTCTTTTGGGGGATACAGGCTTCTATCAAGTATATAACAGTTACCATAAGAAATTTAGACATGAAAAGATACCACTTGGTGAACGGAAATCATAGTCTGGAACTCTAAATGCAGGTTCAGATCCAAGACCAATTTCTGACACCACAGAGGCTATCACAGCACTAAGAATGACTGTTGATGTCGTATTTGTCAGTGATAAGGATGACTCAGCAGGTGAGGGCCACAAAACTGACTCGACAGCAAAAAAGCAACCAGCAACAGCAGCATTAAAACCTGAAATACACAACAAAACCTTTACTCTTAGTAGTTAATAATATGACAATTTTGTTTTTTAAGATAAGAAACCACAAGTAACAAAATAACACAATTAATCATATATTTTGTTAGATAATTTAGGGTGGCCTAGACTGTTTCTCAACAAACCAGAATTCATTCATGATCTCCTATTCAAACCAGTAAACAGTTTTAAAACTATAATGATGCAACAGTAGAACTCGACTCAAGTCCCTAGGAACGAATTGGGTCCAAATGTTAAGAATTATAGAGCCCTGGCTGCAGTTGATATTTCATCATCTGAACCATCAATCCTGGAAATAGGCGAGTCAGCATCATCTGCACTCCATTCATTTTTATTCTATGGATGAACACACTTATCACTCTATTAGCAGGCAATGGCATACCCTTTTCTTTCACCCCTAGACCTAGGTAAAGATAATGGTAGCAAGAAAAGGGGAGAATCTCTACTATTGGGCTAGTTTATCATTACTTACCCTCTAGCTATGTGGATCGCTTTATATCAACATTACTACAACTAAAAACAAGCATATTAATCAACCAATTCAAAACTTGTAGGTCTTACAAGCAAACACAAAGTTATACAAGCTGGAAAAGGCATTCATCACAGTCATTACAACTCAAAATCTGAAAGCACTGCCCAAAGATGAGTAATTTGAATCGATTCAGATCAGGCATACATCATGTAGCCCTCGGACAGTGTGTAAACATTATGATAAACTTAGTGTAAGACATTGCATTTATTAATGATTCAAGAAAAGCATATCTTAACCAGATGAAATTCCAGCAGCTGACCCGGCGGCTTTAAGAGAGAGTTTTCTTTGAGCCTTTCTGTCAAACAATGAAGCAACCCCCTTAGCAACTGATGTACCAATCTCTACACTTGGACCTTCAGGACCAAGAGAATTCCCAGTTCCTAGTGTTACAGCAGCAGCTACTGCCTTGAGTACTGGTTTCAGAGCAGCTTTTAAGCCATATTCTGCTGAATTTCCTTCTTCCAAAGCGTTTCGAAAAATGTTCAACAAACTAACAACCAATCCTCCACAAGTTGGTATCAAGATCACACGCCCCCAGGCATTCTCATGTGGCAACTCTCTCAACCATGACGCACCTCGAGATGGAATCCCATCCCAGCAAAGATCACGAATTTCATGCACCTAATCACCAAAACATAATGCTAATAGCACCTCATACAGAATTAAAATGGAAATACAACCAACACTAAATGGAGAAAAGTTTGACAACTAAGGGGCTGATTGGTAGCCTTTTAATGGTTACTAAGAGGTTACATGTTAGTGGTCACTAGTTAAAAGGTACCAATTAAGATTTAACCTCTTAACAATTCAGCATTAAGGTTACCTGTTAAGTCTTAACCATTAAGAGGCTACTAAACAGCCCATATAAGAGTCAATAAGGCTCTAAATCATTTATTTGTAACGCAAACCTCAAATGACCCCCTTTAGTAGACACAAGTGTACAGCTACTTTCGAGAGGGTAATTTGAGGTTTCCCTTGGAAAATCGAAATCAATCAATCATCATCGAAAATCTGTCGTGGTGGTGAGCTGATTGGTAGAAACTAAAATTAGAACTACAAATTTTAGCAGTCATTGTCTACTCTCAGTAACAATTTGGTGAAGCTGCCTATTATGTAAAAAGAGATGAACATACGACATTGTTAAAGAGCACAACACAGAGACCAGTGAGTAAGCCAACAAAACAAGCGGAAACAATGCCACTGTTTCCTCCTAAGAGAGCTCCATCTTCATCTTTCGCATCGTTGGATAAGGGAGTGTTTGCAGGTTTTCTTGATCTCGTAATGCAGGAAGAAGAGAGGGGGCGATGGTGGAAGAAGAAGATGTTGTGGTTGAAGGTGTGGGTGTGGGTGTGGGTGTGGGTGTGGGTGAGGGGGCGAAAGAGTGATGAGGATTTGATCAGGAGATGAGGGGCGATTGGGGTGGAGGTTACGGTCCCCATGAGAATGATGATCGACGAACAACGGAGTGAGGGGTTTTGGCCGGTGAATGAGCGCCACATCTTTAACCCCAACGGCTGGATCCGATCATATCACCATACACGACTCTTGGGTACTCTTTATAGTTTAATACAAGAAATTAACTTTTACAAGTGTTTAAATTAAATAATTAGTATAAAGTTTAACTATTAATAGATCTGAACTATTAATAGTTAGTATATCGTTTAACTATTCAAATGCAAATATATGATCAATTCGGATAAAAGGTTTTAATCATTCAACATTAGACATGTTAATCATTCAACACTAGTATAATGATTAACCATTCAAAGGCAAATGTCTGAATCATTCAAATATTTGCTTGTGAAACAAACAGTCTGAACCATGAAATATTAAGCCATTCAGACATCTGAATCATTAAGAGACTAATTAAAAGTTTCTCAAACAATCCCTAACTTAAATTTTAAAAGTGTTTTAATTAAGTCACTTAATTTTTATATTTTATATAAATAAAAAGTTTTTCATATTTTTTTAGAATGTTATACTTTTGGTTTCAATAAAAAAATATTTTTTTCTACCTTTTGATACTGATATGAAATGTTAACGTAAATCTTAAGTATTTTTTATTATTTTTTTCATAGTAAACATGTTTTTTTAATATAATTTTATATATTGAAAATTATGGCATCCACGTCTTATCCACCGTTACTTTCTTGACTTAAGAAAATTTAATAATGACTCGATTCGATCGTTTGATGGTCCAATTTGATAAAAATATACATGAGTGGTTAAATTATAACACTTTTTAAACTTTGTTATTATTTCGTGACATTTTCCCTTTAATAAATTGAAAAAGAAAGAACAAGAGTGTGATCGAAATAAATTATTAAGGTAACGTTTTATGTGCAGAAATATAAGATGGAGTGGAATGAATTATTAAGTGTGAATGAAAGAAATGATGTTTGTTTGCTAAATGAAATAACATGAACTATTAAATAAGTAAATTCAATACCTTTAAACATATCAAAAAAGTGCATCTACCCTTTCTTTTTTTCAATACTATTTCTAATTTCATAATTAATTATCGCCAACAGGCCTACTACTAGCCACTCATCATCACTGTCACACCCCGACCGACGGTGGAATGATCGGGGCGGACGAATGTGAAACAATTATTAGTAGCTCATTAAATAAATTAAAATATTAATAGATGTCATTTTTATTGAATAATACCAATCAAATAATTTATTACATTGCAATAAAGATTCAAACAACAAAATAAAATCTTTTATTAAACTAGGTTCAAGTCCTATATGAGCATGAAAAAATCCACTAAACAGCATCCTGAAACATGTTAAAAATGCGGTTAACATATGATGTTGGTGAGTTCCCATGAATTTGTACATACATATAAAAATAACTTTTAAGATGCAATTCAAGTCATAGGTTAAGAAATAATGCAATAATATATAGATAGCATAATTATACAATCAAACCTTGATAAAAGAATGACCATGATAAGATATACGATTAGCTAAGTGTACTTGGTTCCCATGATAAACAAGAATACGTCATCAGGAGCCAGCAATAACCTTAGCTTTAGCACCAAATAGACTTGTCAAGCCCATAGATCTATGACGTTGCTAGGATAACAATAATTAATGATTGCTTTTATAAGATAACTATCATATAATGCTCACCATTATCTCAAATAACCATGACAAAGTTTATAAGATGAATTGCACGTGCATTAAGGGATTAAGATATTTTACAAGTGTGCATTTATACGGTTAACATGCTTCACCCTAAAATGTGTTAAATAAAAATAAAAAAATGGTATGGGAAAACTCACTTGATATAAGATGAACTTTAGATAATAATAAGAAACTAAGATTATTCCAATGATTCAATCACAATTCAACCTAAGATTTGTTGTTTTATGGTTAGAATAATGATATTGTTAAAGACTAAATATGATTTAGGGTTTCAATTAGAATTTAAAGTTTCAACTGGAATTTGAGGTTTTGAATAATTAGGCTAAATAAAATAATATAATCAATTATATTTTGATTCCATAAAGATGGAATAAATTACCTTTTAAAAAATATGGAATAAATTGATTAAATAATTATAATTTAGAACGATAATGGGTCATTAATAAAATTGAATAATGAGTATTTACTTAAATAATAATTGATTAAGTAATGTTTGAGTATAAATATGAAAACAAATAATTAATCTAAAATTTTAATTATTTAAAACTTGATCAAAAATAATTATTTGGATAATTAATTATTTAAATGACTTGCAAATATAGTTTAAAACTATTTAGGTTTTATTTATAATATTTTTGTAAACTTTTGAGTAATTCTTATAAATGTTTCATAATATTTAAACCTTTGAAAAATAAAAAACTAAAAAGTTATATGATTTAGAATTTCTAGAAACTAAATAAAGATTTTAGAAATAATTTTTATAAAATTTCCAACTTGTAAATAAATTATATATTTTTATAACATTTCACATCTTAAAAATAAAGTAATTATCAAATTATAATTTTTAAAATATTTCAGAAAATAATAATTAAATTTATAATTAGTATTAATTATTAAGATGATTTTTTATTTTAATCTAATAACATTTAAATGATTTTTTTGGAAATTAAAATAGTTGACATGAATTTAAAAAGAAAATTGCAAGTGCTAGGGTCGAACCTGGGTCCCTGTTAAAAGGATAGTGATTGTTTACCAGTTGGGCTAGAGCCTAAATCTGGTTCTATTTTAAAATAAATAAGTAAATAAAGTTGTATGAAAGATCCCCAAATCATTATGAACCCTAATTTCGATTCCAGTCAAATTGAAGCTCAAAACGAATTTGTTAATGAAATCAACATTCTGGTTTTTAATCCCCAAGTAAAATCGAGTATATGATTGTGTTTAATTACCTGTATTGAATCGGAATGGGTGATGAATAGATAAGGGGAGAAGTCGTGATTGGTGGGGAATCAATTCGTGATGTTGATGATGTTAACTGATCAATTGATTATCAGAGATGCTTCAAATGATAAAGATAACGATTAAAACTCAATCAATTTCAGCTTAGATTTTGCAGAGGATCGATCTCGACTAAGTTGTAGGTCGACGATGAGGATGGTGATCGATTATGGGGTGTGTGTGTGTGTTATAAGTAAAATTAATGTTATAGAAAGCTTTAAGAGGTTGGTTTGATGATTTACACTTGTTATATAGACCCAATTTGATCGGTTTCAGTTCAAACAAGTTAAGGCTTCAAAATGAGTTTCGGTTTCGAGAACACCAACAAAAACGTCGAATAAACTCAATTGAAATGGGTCTTTGGGTTCTAAACAGTTAACCAGACGGCTTTCATTAGTTTAATTGGGTTTTAAATAGTCGATAATGGTTGTTTTGGCTTATCGGAGCTCGCTGAATTCTTGGCTGGAGTTAAGGAGGGCTGACGGGGGTGGGGTTGGGTTTTAAAACAAAATTACACTCTGGTCCCTATTTTTTCAAAGTTATTATTTTATGCCTAAACAATAAAAAAAGTTTCCAAGTATTACATTTTGCACCCCAAAACATCCTAGTTTTAAAATAATTCAAATAATTTATTTATAAACTCCTTTAAATCAATTATTAGTTTATAAAACTTTTATAGATCATATATATTTTTAAGAATAATAGACTTTGCATATTAATTATTTATTGCAGGATTGATGTTTGTCCCTAACCTTTGGTTTTTTTTCTCAAACTCACTTAATCACACACGGTTTAGATGAAGCAGAATCTCTTCAAAGAGTTGATAATAATATATTAAGTAAAAAAGAACACAAGGAAAGAATTTTCAAGGTACTTGTATATATTACTTCATAACTCAAAGTATTACAAGACTCTTACAAGCATGTTACAAGAGTTACAATGAGAAACGATACATACTATCACCTACAGCCGGATATACTTTGACAGCAGTTGGAAACCTAAAACTAAAGCTAATACTACAAAGCTATAGTTAAGATATCTTAGATTAATATCTTATTTAAGATTTGGTAGTATGACATGTCCATAACTTACATTTTGTCACCAACTAAAGTTGGCAACTATACTAACTGATAAAAAGTAAATAGTGAAATAAAGTATGGTCAACTACATGGGCATGGGAAGCACCATGCCGTATCTTAGAGATTTGTAGCGGAGTGTCAAACAGACCATCCTTATGTCTACTGGTTCATAGTAGGTACTTCCGAAGGTTAACTGGCTTCGGAAGAACAAGTTCTTCCGAAGCTACTTGCAGGATCGTTTAAGAGAGTTGCAACACAACACACAATGAGGAGAGACAATTTAGAACACTTAACAGATCAAATAGGGAACTAATAACACAATATTGACACTAAGAACACTAGGAAATATGAGATAGAAGAACAAAAACAAGACAAATGTTTACTTTTCAAGGATGTTGTATATTTCTCTCAAGTTCTTTTACAAGTGTACAAGCATATAATTAAGTTACAAAGACCTGAGATACTTATAATACATCCTACAGCCGACCATACTTTGAAGGCCAACTGGATACATGATCTAGACAACAACAAAATCAATGTAGAGCCAAAAGGCAGATTGTATTTTGACTAGTGACTATGACATATCATAGCTCACATCCTAATATATTACAAAAATGATTAAAGTACATAAAGTAGAAAGTAAAGAATTCAAGACCTCAATGTACAGTTACCAAAAGCATGAACCTTTTCACCAACTTGTGAAAGTTGGTGAATCAACAGAGTCGCAATAGAAAGGTGGTCCAGCTTTATGGTAAAGTACATCAGATAAAATCATGTCTTCAAAAGTCTTCAAAAGATAATCTGTCTTACTTCTTGGCTTCAGAAGACTTTGTCCTTGAAGTTTCAGAAGACTTCACTTTAGGCTTCGGAAGATGTTGGTCTTGGCTTTGGAAGATTTCACACTTAGAATATTTTCAAAGGCAGAGTGTGAAACTTCTGAAGCATCAGCACTTCTGTGCATGCATGTAGGATAGACTTTTGGATGTAATTGGATTTTTTGGATGCATCAACCTTATACAAAACGTTACAAACTCCCCCTAGGTTGATTCTACCAAAACATTTTAAGACTTCAAATATCAACAATGCTCATCATGATAATGACCAAGCCTTTCTTCATAAGATGGTCAGGTCACTCAAACTCTCATAGTGTCTTTTCATCTCAAAGAGATCATGCAGAGATAAATTGAACATGTCTTGCCATGTGTAGACGTCTTCAATACATTGATACTGATTACATGCTATCTCTCTGGATTGGTAGTGTAAGTCCAGGATAAGATGGGTCTTCCTGATGCCAGATGAATTACTTGAATAGGAGTTGGTGGAGCAGCCTCTTTATACATATTCTCAGAATAATCTGATTCATGTGGAGGCCTGGAAGTGGATGACTCTGACTTCTTTTTTTCTTGGACTTTGGTCTAGAAGCTATCATTTTCTTCCTCTTTGAACCGTTTAACTGAGAAGACTGTTGATCAACTTTGTCTTTCTCAGTTGGGTCTACCTTCCTCACAGGTTTAGAAGGAGAGGAAGGTTCACCTTGCTATTATGGATCAGAAGCTAAAGCTTGTTGAGATTCAGCTTGAGGTGTAGGTTGTGTTGTCTCAAATTGTTTAAGCTTAACCTTAACTTCGGGAGGAGCTTGACTTGGTGGGGAGTGTAAGTCAACAAGCTCTCCTCTGTTGATCTTCTGCTTGATCACCCTTATATCCCTAATCTATTATAGGTAGAGACATAGGATCAAGTCTCCTTCTGAGAATCCATACAGCTTCAAGAATCTCATCATCCTTTGTCTATCAACAGACTTCTTCATACTTTTTTCGATGATGGCTCTTGATTTTGCAGCTTATTCCCTTATCTTTCTCTTAGTTGCCTTTTGTTCTTTGAGCACTTAAAGTTCAAGGTGCTTGAGACACTCAAACTCAATGTACTAAAACGATAAGGAAAGAAGTGCATATGCCTGGTAGAGATTTGTGGCACTCAGGTAGTTGATCATATTGATCCTATCAGTTTCTTTATCTAATTGAGGTTCTTGTGGTGCCATAGTCTCTTGCATAGGGCTTTCTTGAACTGGTGAGAGAGTAGAGGCATGTTTGTAGAGCCTTTTCAGTCTTTTTTCCTCCTTGATCTCAAGGAGCAACCTTGCATCCTCTGCTTCCTTCTTCTCTCTTGACATTTCCATGTCAACCATTTAATTCAACTCTTCTAAGGGGAGGGAGATGATGTTATCAATATCATAGTTCCTAGTCTGTAAGTAAGCAATCCTGACTGCCCTTAACTTATCATCTTGAATGTTTCGCCTGGGGGCAGCTTTGATTGTAGCTTCCATTAAGCTAGCAGACCCAACAGAGGAACTTTCTCTCCTTAGCTTCCTTTTCCTCTCTCTCGCCTCCTCCTCAACCTCCTTAGGAATCATTTTCCTTTTCCCTTTGTCACTCATAGACCTTTATGACTTAGGATGGAGAGAGCTTTGGCCTTTATTGCTTGTAGTAGCATCCATGCTCTGGCCAGAGAGAGGTTGAGATACACCTTCACCAATATGTGTCTCATCAAGGGAATGGGTTTCTGAAGCAGTTGTTGGTGAGACAGGGCTCTCAAGCTCTATCACTGGGCCTTCAGTCAAGGTTTTTCCCTTTGAAACTAATCTTAGGGTCTGCCTCAACATCCAGTTGACCAATGACATCACCTAATTGTCGTTGTCTCCTTCTAAGGCTGAACTCTTCAGTAATCCTGTCTTGAATCCTTTGAGCCAACTTGACAGCTTGTCTAGATTGGCTTGGGTTGACAAGTGGCATATTGAGCCAGGACCTTCATAGTAGTTCAAGGTCTAAAAATTGAAGACCTCTTGCTGCCCTTGAACTCTTTGAAGAATAAGGGCTATTTTATAAACATCATACCTCTACCCTATAATGTACTTGGAAGTTCCTTGAGGTGGAGATGACACAGCCCTTGGTATGCCTTCCTCAAAGAGACTCTAAATGAAAAGAGTCTATAGAGTCCACATCAATGTGAACTTGCAGAAGTTGCTGAGTATGAACAACTGCAAGTGAGGATGGTGAGTCCTTAGTGTCCATACTCTGTGAAAAACTCCCAGGTACTGTGATTGTAATCTTTTTGACAAATAGTATCGGTGCTCCCCGTGGTGAGTGACTAGGTCGTACGAAACCCTTATCTATCAACTCTTGTAGTTGGCTCGATAATTCTTGCATTTCTGATGGTGCTAACCGATATGGCATCTTTGCTACTGGTGTCGCTCCAGAAACCAAATCTATGCGGAATTCTACTTGTCGAGGAGGGGGTAAACCGGACAAATCGTTAGGGAATACTTCCGGAAAGTCTCGCACCACCGAAATGTCTTCCACCTTCCCTTCCTCAGGTTTCTTATCCACCACATGTGCCAAGAACGTATAACATTGCTTCTACAGACAACGACGAACTTTCATACATAAGATGATCTTTAGACTTCTTACGGGTCGTTCTCCTTGAATCTTGAGCAGATTGCCATTAGGCATAGGGATTCACACCACATTCTCGGCAAATAATTTCAACTCCGCACTTCCACAACCAATCCATTCCCATTACCACGTCGAAGCTTCCCAATTCAAAAGGTATTAACTCTATGTCAAAGGCATGATCCTCTAATGTAATCGTGCACCCTCTAATTATTTCACTAGCTCTCACAAATTTACCATTCGCCATTTCTACAAAATAGCTAGTCTCTAAACAACTAGGGTTCAAACCAAGTAGGGGTGCAAATTTAGAGGACACAAAACTATTGTCTGCCCCGGTATCAAATAGTACATATGTAAAGTGATTATTGAGAAGATACGTATCCGTAACAACGTTCGGGTCCTGACGCGCGTCGTTTGCACCAGTCACAAACGCACGTCCACTAGCAGCATTTCCTTGATTTCCTTGTCCTTGATTTCCAACTATTGCCATCACTTGGTTTTGGTTATTCACTTGTTGACCCGATGCCTGATTCAGTCTTGGGCACACATTCCGATAATGATCGGGGCTTCCACACTCATAGCAAACCCTAACGTTTCCAGCTGGATTGATTGTATTAATAGGTGCAACCAAATTGGGTGCCACTCTACAATCTTTTGCAAAATGCCACGGGTGCCTACAATTCATGCAAACTCGACACGGCGCTGCTGGCGGATGATGATAGTTACATTTCCCATACTTAGGATGTGGCCCAACATAGTCATTTCTCCCTTGGTTCACCGCCACAAAACTTCTAGTCACCTTTACCTTTTTATCGAATCTTCCCCCTGCTTGTCTGCTCGATTCCCCCATATCTTTTCATTTCTCACTACCTTTACCTAGCACCCCAGTTCTTACCATCTCATCAGTTAGAGTGTCCGCCTTCAAAATCGCACTCTGTATAGTTGGGGGTGCCGCAACAGTCACCAAACCACATATTTGAGATACTAAACCCTAAATGTAACGCTTAATCCGCTTTGACTCAGGTGTCACTAGGTGTGGCACCAGCCTTGCCAACTCATGAAACCAGCCGGTGTAAGCAGCATGACCTGACCCTACAATCGACTGATTCCAGAACTCATGTTTCAACTTTTGTACTTCGTTCATTGGACATTATTCTTCAATTGCCAAAGCTTTAAATTTCGGACAAGTCATGGAAATTGCTGCCTCCCTACCTTGAGCCTGCACTTGGGTGTTCCACCATGTTAACGCTTTCCCCACCAGTGAACATGTAGCATACTTCACCTTCTTATTTTCAGCACAGTTGTTGATGTCCATCACAAATTCCATCATCCAACGGGTCAAGGCAATGGTTCGACCTTTTCCATCAAACTCCTTTGGTTTACAAGTCTTGAACTCCTTGTAAGTACGGCCAACCCTTTCTCTATTACCATTCCCATTCATGTTACCATTACCATTCACATTACCCATTCCACCTCCTTCCCCATTGTTATCTCCACCTCCATCTCCATGCCCGTTTTCGTCGTTCTCTTCATGGCCACCATTTTCATCATCATGTTCATTGTAATCATTACCACACCCATTATTATGGTTCATGATGTTGTCACTCACCTGTGCCACTATGGTCGGGATGAGTGCTGCCAGTTGTTGGGCCATTATGGCGGCTATATCAGGGGTTCTAGCTCCTTGAGTATTACCTCCCTGTCCACATTTATTTATGCCTGTAGGTGCTTCACCCCTACCTCCTTCACCTTTTCCTCTACCTCTACCTCTTGGGGCAACACCACCACAACTAACACTACGAGTATCCTCCTGGGCGGTATCTTTCTAATCAACATAAACAATATATAAGTTTCAGCAATATCAAATGTCATCACAACTTAGTCAGTCTCATAAAGCATATCATTGTAAACATATTTTCCATAATGTAATTCCACAACCCAAAAAATAATAATAATATAAAGTCTCATTCTCAAAATTATAATGTCTCAACGTGATAGTAGGTTGAGTAATATCCAAAAACGTGCGAAAACCCATAGTTAAACAATGTCTGAAAATGACATACGAAATGGCAAAAAATAAATCTCCTAATTCTTCAAGTCTTCGTCAATGTTCATGCAACACAGTAATGCCCGTCGTCACTGCTAGATGAGCTAGAAGGACTTAGGGGCAGATCAGGGTGGTCGCCCCACAAGCTAGCCTCATCAGCCAACACTCGAAACCTTATACGAGTGGCCGAAAACACTCTCTTGCTAGCTATTCTTAATAAAACTGGTCCTTCGTTGTTCTCCTGGTAAGGTCCTCTAGGTAGCCGGGCACCCAAGGTCTCGCCTCAGGGGCGTACCTTGCAATAGCCGGCCTAACAGGTATCATGGGAGCAACTAGGGCGGCAGGAGCGTTTGGTGCAACAGGAGCAGCAGGTGCACTTGGTGCGACTGGGACTTCAGGTCTCGTAGGACCAGGTGGTGCAACATGAATGGCAGGAAAACCTAGTACAACGCGGTCACCTATCTCCTCTTCCTCAGATGAATCTCTCACTGCCTCCTCGGGGTTGGATTATGTGTCAGATGACGTAGACAGCATATGGTCTGAGAGAACCTCTTCTGGTTCTGACTTAGAGTTGGACAGATGAACTCGGGGCACTGCAGGAACGGAGGGTCCAGTGGAAGAAATCCTATAAGGAAAATGTGCTTTTCCTCAGATTAAGTAAATCAAAAGAATAAGAACAAATAGATTGAATAGAAGGAACATACATGTAATATCAGATGCACACAAAACCCTAGTATGCATTCTACATGAAGGACGGTTTCGGGTTTCGACGCGCGACACGCACACAAAATATGAAGTTTGTACAACCCAACACACCATGTAAAAATAGTGAAAATAATACTTATAATTTGAATAACAAAGATAGTAATAACAGTACAGATCATATTAATAGTGGTAAAGACGATAGTTATCATAATTACTATAACGACAAAATTAGTAATAATAATATTAAAAATAATAATAGTGATAGCAATAATAATAATAAATAATAATAATAACATCAACGATGATAATAATAATAATGACAATAATAATATTAGTAGCAAATGACACTCAAAGTATCTTCACACTATACACTCTTCGTCAATGTATATATACAACACACACAATTACATACGTGTATATATATATATATATATATAT
>BJCM01062261.1:3090-14012 GCA_018326385.1 Flaveria bidentis | reverse complement strand
ACTCAGGCTTGCTCTTTTAGTTTAACGGGTCACATAGACATAACCAAATTAACTCGTTTTAAGATAATGAATTGAATGAAACTGTGTCTATGCACTTATCCGAATCATACCCTACGTTTGTTTTACCCCAATCCCATCAACAATTGACGTTTACAGATGAAAAAAATCTAAAACATTCAAGAACAGAACAATTGGATTGAAGATAAAACACGTATTTTAGAATCTCAAAACAATTAATAATGTTACTCGGTTTAATTCACCGTGTTCAAAACATTAAGATTAACAAAAAAACAATCAAGAACAAGTCATAGTATAAACCTTACCACCCGGAGAAGATCACGGGTGGATTAGCCGGACATGGAAATGAAAAACAACTCAAAATCGAAAGTAAACATGGTATCTAACATCAAAGATTCAAACCGAATGATAAAAATGAGATCTTGAGCCTTGGAATCGCCTCCGGAAGCCTCCTGGATCGATTGGGGTCGTTCGGGAACCTTGGGGGCGGCTTAGAGTGAAAAGTTTCCTCTAAACCTAAAAATTCCGTCTTTTATTCACGTTTTTTTCGTCACTGGCCGTCGTAGGTCTCCTCGCCGCCGTAAGTTACTATGGCTGCCTTCTGCCCTCTTTTGCTAATTCCTCTCTGACACCACCGTAGGTCATCACCCTCTCGCGGCCAAAAAGTTTCTTTCTTTTTTTCAATCTTCTTTTCTTCATAAATAATTCATTCGGACTCCGTTTTCTTCCCCGTTTTCGGCCACGTTCTCGTAATTGAATTCTCTATCACCTCATCCATCATGATCTTCATTTATCATCCATATAAATTCTTCAAATCACGTAAAATCATCGCCTTTAATCTTCAAAACACCAAATCATCGTAGTTAACTTATTCAACACAATACTTTATACATAAGCTCATTAAACACATTAAAGTTAATGATTTAATCATGATAAACATCGTTTCAAACCCCTTACATCATGCTACTCTTAGATATGATACTTTATCATCTGCTACTGATGTTCATATCTTTCATATGTAATACAAAACGTCATTTAGATTAAACATCTTCCATCACTGATCAAACCAATAATTGATCACTTAGATTTACTGTCATGCCATTAGGATCCATAGTATTAATGCACTTGTTCGCGTTACACTTGACATTAATAACCACATACAATTCATGGTCTACCTTGCACATTGCTTGTGGCAGTGGTAGTTCGACTAATCTAGATGTTAAACAAAGTAATAATACAATGTTTGAATCATGGATAACATTAATAGAGACCTTAGAGTTCAAATCTCAGATATAAGCTTTACGAATGCATTCAAATTCCTTACTGATGTTCCTTCTTTGACGGCATTGATGGCTACTCGGCTTAGCTCTTTAACTTTAACTCGCTCAGGCCTATCAACACTCAATGACTCCTCCAACAACTGAGCCAACTTGACCGAGTCAGGAACACTCTCCGGTCCACCATCACGAACTCGCACCCCCACACCAAACTGGTCAACCAGTAGCGCAGCGTTGGTGAACTGGTCCGCACCCAACGGCCATGTCAACATCATCACACCTGATGTAACTCCTTCCAAAGTTGAGTTCCAACCACAATGAGTCAGAAACGATCCTACAGCCTGATGTTTAAGTATAGCCAGCTGGGGTGCCCAACCTTTGACTATGAACCCTCGACCCCCCACCTCGTGTTCGAACCGACTTGGGATGAGGCTCGAACCACCTGCCTGCACACACAAAATGAAATATACCTTACTAAGCATGAGGGCACCTGTCAATGCCCTCATTTCCTTCTCACTTAACATTCCTCGGCTACCAAAGCATATATACACGACTGAGCTATCGCGCTTTTGGTCCAACCATGTGAGCAGATCATCAGGTGGCACTACACTCAACCCGCCACGTTCAGTGCTACCCTTCAGGTCATGTTCGTCCGGAAGTAACGGGCCAACTGCCCAAACCCTGTCATGACCCATTTGTTTCTTCACATAATCAATATAATCACCTTCCATACCTTCAAATGTGTTGAACACAACTCCCCAGCTGTTCATGTTATCCAAAACACCCTTTCTAAAAGATTCAAACCCGGGTTCACCCTTTTTATAGCTTCGCCACAGCTGTGACATCTGCCACAAGGGAAAACTCGGCGAGTTGGGGACGTCGGGGAACGAAAGCATGAAGTTTTCGTCTCCATCACTGAGTGCATTGATATCCAATTCATCTCGCCACAACCTATCAAAAATGGAGTAACCAAGTGCACCTGAAGGCGAAAACACCACGTGGCGAATGCCTAGGTGAGGTGCAAGATCATGAGTCCACCCGAGAAAGAAGTCGGAGATGATGGCACCCGGTGGCGTAGGGTGGGACTCGAACCATTGAACTATGGGATCAAACAGTTGCCGGGTGGCGGTCACTTTGGCGATAAGTGGATACTTTGATGGGCTGTGGACAGGTTCAGGTAGCAGGAGTTTGTGGAGAGAAGCGGGGTATGAGGATAAGAGAGGATCGAGAAGCGGGAGGTTGGCTGTGGAGATGACGATGGTGATGGTGAGGCCGCGGCGGAGGAGGTGGCGGGTGAGGTCGAGTAAGGGGATGAGATGGCCGGAGCCAGCCAAAGGACAGACTAGTATATGTGTGCTGCATGTTGAGTTAAACATGTTTACTGTTTTGATAGATGCTAAAGGTGTTGTGAAGGTTCAATGTTTGCTAGTGTGTTCTATATGCATCTTGTACTTGTCAAGTATATATATATAATAAGATTATGCTTGGAAACCAAGGATAATATTTAACATGAAATGACTTCATGGGTGACGTTCTTTCAGTTGTCTATAAGTTCCTAATTTAATAATAACCATTATTATAAACATTAAAGACCGTTCAATAAATTTATAAACATTAAAGAACTTTCTACTATACTGTCTTAAAAGAATCTTCTATTTGTACTATCATATGCAT
The DNA here is from genome assembly GCA_018326385.1 of Flaveria bidentis. Lineage (NCBI taxonomy): Eukaryota > Viridiplantae > Streptophyta > Magnoliopsida > Asterales > Asteraceae > Flaveria > Flaveria bidentis. The sequence continues at coordinate 11,043 of BJCM01062261.1, read as the reverse complement.
GTAGATATGCTATGTGATGGTTGTTAATAATGGGTATTTTCGTGTCGAACTTGAAAAGGATATTTATTTAATGTCTCATCTGGTTACGTAAGTGTGACATGTTACAAGAAATCTATTACCGATAATATCTTCTTTTAAGTGATTTGGTTCAGTTAATGTACTTCGACAACAACACTTAGATATCAACTGTCTTGACCTTTGACGGTAACAGTCTTTAGTAGAATGTATTCACACAAAAAAGAACATATAAGCTTACCCAAGAATATTCCCAACATACAGTGACTTTTAACATGAAAAATAACATATAAACTTACTCGATAACAATCCCGGCACACAATAACGTTTTATCTTGGAACCAAAATGCTTCATAACTTAGCTTAACCCTAGATCAAAGAGAACTTAGGTAGTCTGCAAATGAAAATCCTTCTGACCCATGAAACATGGTTCCATCCATACGTGCTTGCACCCCATCACACGTTGCAAAATCATCCCGCAGATGCTTTAATGTTGAGTCTATTCCTATTGCTGAAGTCAACATGCTAAATAGGAATTTTTTTAAAGAGAGTGATGGTTTTGATAGCTTCCCTCTCGATAGAGGGCTAAATCACCTACTTAACACTAACCCAATAGAACCAGGAACAACAAGAGTAACCTAGAGACAATCAACAATATTGTATTAACAAATATATTCGGATTATGCTATATCCCTAAAGGTAAAACAAGTGGGCTGCAGTTATAACCATATTTCTGATTATGCCATATCCTTAAAGGTAAAAACAAGTTATAAGAAACTGGTTGAATGGGTCAAATAACAAAGAGAACATGAAACCAACCTTTTTATTGTGAGGAATGTTGGCCTTATTTTTGGCTATAGCAACAGCCCGTGAAAACCCTCCAATTGCATCGACTAAACCTCGTGAAGCAGCGTCATTACCAGTCCATACCCTTCCTTGAGCTACCTCCTCCATCTCATCCACCTGCAGGTGTAACACAATGTTGCTAATTAAGTAACTTAAAATGATAAACCATATGTTCGAGTTACCACTTACAGTCATTGATCTAGAACATGCCGCTTGTCACGAAATTGATTATAAACATTTCGGACATCTTCTGCATACAGTTTCTCTTCATCAGGTCTGAAAGAGATTTGTTAAGCGGTTAGGGTTATAAAAAGCTAATAAGTTTGAACAGAAATTGTATTTTGGTAATCTACAAAATAGTTTATCGTTATAGATGAATCTTTTATATCAAAGATCATCTTACTTGAATGGTCGTTCAACATCATACATCTCCACATATCGTCCCTTTGATATGACTTCTTTATTGAAACCAATCTTTTCATGCAGTTTCCCCATCTTGTACTTAACTGCAACAAACTTGGTCAGAATTCAAAACTAACTCCAAATGTAAGTAAACGAGTTGCAGGGTGTTATAACGGACCTGAGACGACACCAATTGAACCAGTTAAAGTAAGATTTTCAGAGACTATAGTATGTGCTGCCATGGCCATGTAGTATCCTCCACTAGCTGCCATATCAACCATTGATGCAACCACAGGCTTAGATTCAGCCAATAATTTGATTTCCCTCCACATTCTGTGCAACAAATATAAGCCTAACTACATGAGAATTGAAATCAAATAGGTCATGTACCATTAGTTTGTCATAAACTATAAATTTCAGGTCATAATCACTTACAAATCAGAAGCAAGAGCGTTGCCACCAGGGCTATCAATTCGGATGATAACAGCCTTATATCTTTTTGATTCTGAAAAGTAAATTATAAATTAAACCTTTTGATTCAATATATGTTGCAAACATTTCCATGCTCCATTTTACTATCTAGTCGTGTTATGTGTGTTACGTTGGTCATTTACCCTTTACGGTATACATTTCCAAGATAAAAGGGACCATATAATGTTTTACATACCTCTGATATTGCTAATCTTTTTAATGAATTGTTCAGCTATGATGCCTGAACTAGATGAAAAAGATGATCTTCCAACGAGACTAATTCCACCAGAAGCTCTAATTACTGCAATTCGGTCCTTTCCATCAGATAACCCCACACTCCATTTCCTAATTTTTGAGTATTTCCTGAAGCCATGATAACAAAATCAGTCTATAAAAGCAAAAACATGTAAATTCTGAAGAGAACAAAAAAAACAAAAAAGGGTCTATATCAGAGACATATTTACTTGTAATCAACAAGTGGAAGCTTTTTCTTCTCTGCAATTCCCAATCTTGTTTTCAACATAGATTTAACCTGAAAAGGTTAAATATTGCCACAATGATCAATAAAATTCTCTTTCTAACATTTTGAACTCAAAAAACTACAAATTTTAATGTTAGTAAACGATTTCTTTTTCATGTGTACCTCATCATCATATTTTATATCTGTTATCCATCCATCTTCTTTCAACTGCTCTATTTGGTAAACTCCTTGATTAATAAAACTCTCGATTTCTTCCTTTCCCTTTCCTGTAAAAGAAACAATTCAAACCATTTACTTTGATACATCAAGAATCAAGATTAACAGGGAAAACACAAAGTAACTTCACCTTTAGCTTGAGAAATCTTATCAACCCAATTATCATAGATATTATCTACGACTGTAGTAAGCACCTCACGATTTTCTTCAGATATATTCTTAAGATTATAGCGATCACCATAACTCTTATACTTGCCAATCCTCTGCACTTGTGGATCCACACCTACCTTCTCAAATACACCTTTACACACACCACTTTGGTTAGATGTAATTAACCAACCATACTTGTTAACCAGTGGCACTATATAATCACTAATCACATTGAAAGATAAAGTAGTAAAGGTTGATCTAAAACATAACGTGTCAACTTACCTCCATAGAATACTGCTCGCGTAGAGAATCCATACATCGAAAAATAAGCACTTGGAGGGGCATAGAGCTCTTCACAGGCACATCCAATGTAATACTCCTTTTCATGAAATACAGGTGCATAACCAATAATGAACTTCCCTATATGATATTAAAGTGTCACACTTATATAATTCCTCTTATTATCAATGTTAATCTAATCAGAATGATAATTTATTGCAAATCATCTACCTGACTTCCTAAAATCCAATATATGCCTTCTAATTTCTTCAATTATACCCCATCCACATTCCAGAGTTTCAATGTGGAGATAAACACCAGATATATGAGGATCATAAGCTGCCTTAATCAAATTTTCACATATCTGTGGTAGTGATAAACCTGAAGAGAAACGACTCTTCACCTGATCAGATACCTGAATTTACCAATATTCAACATTTAATTCCATCATTCACAGAGGAAAATGCATCTAAACATGCAGATGAACTAAAAACACTCTCGAATTCAGTCATATAACTTATCAATCATCAGCGATCAATTGAAGAAGTACAAATCTGACGAACAAACAATAACTAATAAGAACAACGGATCAAACAACCGAACCTTGCCGCGCAATTTGATATTCAACACACTGCCCTTACGAACACTTCGCCATGGATAAGCAGCAAGCATTCGTAGCTTAACGACGAACCTCTTCAAAGCATCTGGAATTTCGTACTCAAATTCGCCACTAGGATACTCATGATCGCCACCGTTACACTCCAATTTGGATTTGAAATCGCCATTATCGCCCTGATTATCGTCTTAAACATCATCAATTTTGGTGTGAGATGAAATTAGGGATGATGATGGTGATTAATTCAACATTAATTAAACAGTGATGAAGTTAAACAGGATTAAGGATATTAGGATACTTGATGAAGTCATGCTTGCTTGTGATTAGATCAATTTCCTTAATTAATATGCTTGTAATAATTTCAATTAATTAGACTCGAAGTCAAGTCAACTAGTTTTAAGAAAGACTTTTGACTTGATGGATACGTTTATTTATTATATTTTAAAAGTGGCAATGAAGATCTTTTTGGAAAGTGTTGTGAAAGTTAAAAGAAATTTTGTTTATGATGATATTTAACACTAAAATTAAAGCAAATTTGTGTCTAATGATCATAAAGTGATGCAATCGGAAACAGAATGATAACAATTGAATCTATTTATTCAACGAGCATACGAAAAAAATTCTTTTAATTTATCGTTGATTTACAAAGAATACTGATAATTAAGATTTTTTCATAGACTTCAATAATAATTCCTTTAATCTCTTTCAAACATATAAAAAAAACAAAACAAAAGTTAATGGCCCACAAAACATAAACGGGTCAAAAACTTGGCCAAATGTAAAATTCAACAAAATATAAAAATAAGACAAAAATTGAAATAACTCATAAAATAAGCGTTTTGGGCCGAAATGATGACCCAAACCGCCTACGGCGTTTGTGAAAACGTGCTCCTCGATCCAACGGTCGTTTTGACTGGTCGCAGACCCAAAACAGAGACTTCTAACCCAAGTTATGTTCATTTTAGTGAAACCCTTTTTATTAATAAGCAATCTTGGACCTGCAAAAAGATATAGCTTGTTCATCCTTAATTGAACCCACATCATATAATGATAAAGTGATAACGTAGAAGGCGTGGTTTAACGATTGAAAGATTTAATTTCATAAATGATATTTTTGTGTTGTTTACAACTAAAAAACAACTTACCATAACACTTATAAAAGCTTAATTTTATTCTATTAACATAACGGATGTGACTTAGAGATTGAGAGAGTTGTTGTGTCGCGTCGACTTTAATATAATACTTTGGTGGGGCAACGGGGTGGGTTGGCACTCGTTGTTGAGTTTACCGTATGAAATTGTTTGAATTTATTTTTTTTTTCATTTTTGAATTGATTTTTATTTGATTACTTGAGCCTGATAGCTTTTAAAAATTTAATTGCATATTATCACTTATTTTTCGTCAAGAACCGATATAGATTTTAAAGAAAATCATGTTATGTTCAAATATAATTTTTTAAAGGTCAAAACGGTTTTGATATGTGTTTATATTGACGACTATATATTTTAAATTATACTAAAGATCATTTGTTTTTTAAGTTTACATTAATTTGTATGTAAAAAATAAGTTTAAGTATGTTATGAAAGACCATGTTTCACCCTCAGGCCTCAGGTATAAAAGTAAAGAAAATAATATGACGTTGATGTAAAAAAGATAGAATAACAAATATCGATTTTAAATGTCTTATGAAAGACACTCTTTACTAGGTATACATTTTCTTAAATGTATATAAATAAGGTTATTTATATTTTGATTATAATATCCGAATCGATATTTACAAGTACTCTGAGTAAATAAACAGAATTATTGATACTTGATGAAGCCATGCTCAATTTCCTTAAAAAATGCTTGTATTACTGTAAAAGTTAACGTCAAGTAAAGTAGTTTTAAGAAAGACTTTTGACGTGATGGATAAACAATGTTTTCTTAATTAAATATTTTAAAGTGGTGACGGCAAAAGTCTTTAATATATTTATCATGTGAACACCTGATGCATATGGTATGGTCAAGTTACCACGCAATGGTATTTGTGTAGTTATCTTAAACTATAAAGTTCAACTTGTACTTATCTATATGTTTTTTAACCTACTCATTTTATTTTGTTCTTATAATTTTTTTAATTTTATGTTTTAAAAAGTTTTAAATATATGATTAGGAGGTGTTTATATATCTATGCTTCGATGCAAATTTCATTTAAAACGAATTGTGCATCATAATCTACAAGTTATTAAGATATAAAGGTCTAGAATGTAAATATTGATTCAACTTTCTAAATTCTATTATATGTTTTTTTTCTTTCTACAACTATTAAATAAATCAATGTTACGACGAAATTGTTTTGAAACTTTTGGTTGTCCATAAAACTTTCGACCATTATTAACGTCATCCTCGCAACGCACAGGGTTGCGACATATTTATTAGAAAGATAAAGTTTTTAATGCTATCAACAACATCCAAGTTTCATTTTTCTTAAATAAAGTTATATACGTTATCAACCCCCCCCCCCCCCCCTCAATGCATAGGTTTTAGGTGACATTTCAGCGTTACTTTTTTTTATGGTTTTATGCCCCGTCACAACACGGTGTTTCATCTCTTTATATAAACATCTAGATTTCGCTTTCATATATAATATTACGTATATTATTAGCGCCTTCTTCAACCTGCGAGTTCATGAGAAACGTCCTGATATTATTATTTTTTTTGTTTTACACTCCTGTCGTAAAATGAGTGTCTTAATACAAGTTTTCTAAATGATAACAAATTCAAGTCTTTATATGCTGTCGGTACTAAGAAATATTTATTGTTTCCCCTTAGATTTGATATTATTACATATATATACTAAATGTTATTGATTTCTGTAAATTGTATCTATGTACATATATATTTTTAGTTTTAAACTAATTAATAATTAGGTTATATATTATTTTTAATAGTAAACTCATACACACCTATTTTCAGAAATATAGAGGATGTATCTTAAGAAAACAACAATATTATGTGAAAACTAAAGAAAATCAATGAAATCGGTAATATAACTTATAATTTTATTTTTATCATTATCCTTATATTTGTGTGTGTGTGTGTATAAGTAAGGGTATGGATCAAATGAAAACCGTAGCATGGTTTTACATATACGTCACATATAAGTTACGTATACGTAACCAATTTCCATTTGACATAATGTTATGCATATGAAAAACATTTCATTCTCGTATATATGTTTAACATATATGTAACAAATACTTAAATAACATTTTAAGAATTAAAATAAGTTCTATTTTACTCCTTAAGGTTTGTTAAAAATAACTACTTTCCTTCAAAAGATTAAAAATTTTCTATTTACCTCTAAAAGTTTCAAAAGTTGTTACAATTTCAGTCCAAAAGTTCCATTCTTATTTCAATTTTATCCAAAATAATAAAACTTTTGAAGCAAAATTGAAATAATATATGAAAGTTTTGGATGTAAATTAATGTTTTTAATTTTTTGAAGAAAACTTATTACTTTAGTCAAATCTTAAGGAGCAATATTGAAATTAAGTATAAAATTTATGAATTATGTTATTCGTTTCCATGAAATTCTTTATTTTCATATAATTATTGGTTTTCTTCAAATACCATCCCCGGACTTGAATTAGCAAAATAGTATTAAGCAAACAACTTGTTTATTGTTTTTTTATGAATCTGTATTAATATATATACTAATAAAACAAAATAATTATTGTCACATGTCATCTTTTTAATTTTTTCACAATTCATTATTATAGCAAGTCAACTATTTAATGATAATACTAAATTCTAATAGTGTTGTGTATCCTTTCCAAATTGTTAAGCAAATATTTAATAAATAAAAAAATTCTTTTTTGAAAAACATTATTCAATAAAATCATTTTTTACAAATAAAATGTTTAGAAAACAAATTTGTAAACAATTTTTTTTTTGAAATTTGAAAAGAACATTGTTATTTTACTTGAGATAGTTAATAATACATAATTTCAATCATATCTTATCTTAAATAATAATTTTATAAATTATAATTTTTTGATTAATAGCTTTTAATTTAATATTTATATTCAAATGTGTGATACACATGTTTCTATACTAGTTCAGTAAATAAAACAAAATTATACAAAGATGAGCTAGTTCAGTAAGGGACTGTTTGATTATGCTGATGGAGTAAGATCTGACTTAGTTAAAAGCCGACTCAGTTAGAAGTTCTGATTGTGTAAACATCTAAATAAAACTTGACTGTTTGATTCAGTATCTGACTAAAACCAAATCGATTTAGTATTTAAGTAACAAAACCCATTGGGAGACACCACCGGTCGGAACCACCACATCACCACCACAACCATCATTATCACCGTAGACATTCTAACCACCATCGCAATCTACCATACACAAAGGCGGTGCCGGAGGCGGGTTGCGGGTCGTGAGGGGGTGGCGGGTTGTGGGTCGCGAGGGGGTGGCGGGCTGCGGTC
>BJCM01062260.1:22372-32946 GCA_018326385.1 Flaveria bidentis | reverse complement strand
AGAAGATCTCAGAAGATATAGGTCCACATTTTCTCCATACAAACCTCCTACAAACGTTTTTTAATGAAATACCTTCCAAAAAACAAACACTCTGCGCACTCAAAACCTCTTCCCGCGTCTGCGTGCGCGCAGATGAAGAGGTGGGGAAGAGGTTTTAGTAAAAAACAAACACCACCTTAATTAGCAATAAAATTTGTATTCAAAGGTATGGATGTGTGAGCTTTTATCTTTCAAAAAAAATTAAACATAGAATGTTTTTACATGCTGAAACAAAATCAACTAATAAAGGGCCTATCATTACTTCTAGTTTGGGTCTTTGGGAATTGGGCCAATCATCTTAAACCAAATACGTCCAACTTTCGATAAAAAAATAGTTAGTTTATACTTATACAAACATTTATTTTTGTTATTGAGATACTTTCTTCTCTTTATCTCTCTCCTTGTTTATATATGTATGTATTGAGAGAAATACAAAAATAAATAAATAAATAGGGTGTACCTATAACAAACAAATACATACTGATCACTTCAATAAGTGTTATCAACATTCAGACAAGCTTCATTAGATGTATAAATCGGGTTGGAAACCGGTTTTACAATTCGGTTGGTCAACAAAAGTCATAATCATTTTTCTTTTAAAAATCTGGATATGATTGGAACGGGTTTGCATGAAGTTGGTAAGACCAGTTTTAAATTGGGTTGAATCAGGTTTGAAAATGATCTGGTTCGACTTAACTGGATTAAGACCGTTGTTACCAAATACGGTTAGCAACCGATATCAATCCTATAGATTGGTAGGACTGAAATCGGATTAGAATTAAACCGGTTTGATAACCGGGTCGGTTGCCTTGCCTATTTCTGTTTCTGGACGGTTTTTTTTTCTCATCTTTAGGCTTCGTAAGCCCATTTTTGTTTCATAAATCTTTTAACAATAGATAGACTCTAGAAGCATGCAATATTAAAAGTCAACAGGGGCCACTATAATAGTAGTAGTCATATGTTTAATCATTAGTAATTTCACAAGAATCAGGAAAGTCCGGTTGTCGATTTCTCACTGTCGATTTGAGTGCATAACTCTGAGCTTTTTTATTCTTCTTGCTTGTAACCTATGTTTTTTAAACTCAAACATGATATCGAACTAGTCATCTAATTGGTCCATTGATATAACCTATACAATCATGAAACCAATGACGGATCTAAAAGAATATTTCAGGAGTAACATGAAATTTTTTTAACCGTACATTTATTTTAATAAAATAAAAGAACATAATAATAAAAAAACATAATAATAAATAGGTTCGAAGGAAGATCATTCAAACTAAATTTATTTATACTTGAAGGAATTGATCCGGAAAAAATTAAAACCAAATGAGTAGTTGAACCAATTAACATCATAATCAATTAGTTTCATATCATTTTAAAATCAATATCCCACTCTTGAATTTTTTTAAATAAAAATGCTAATAAGAAATAATGCAATTTAAATATTAAAAATTGAGTCAAATAACCATTAACCAACATCCTACTCTTAAAATATTTCAAATCACTAATTTTTGTGGCATATAACACTTTAATATTAAAAATTAAGCAACATAAACTCTAAATCCTAGTTGCATAGTGTAATAGAGTAAAAGAACTAGAAATTATTACTTTGAAGTGGGCGGAGAAAGATCATAGGTGGGCAGTGATAAGGGCCGTCGCAACGAACGACAGGTCGGCAGTGGTCGGCCGGTGTGAGTAGAGAGTGGCTATGGGAAGTGTCGATTGCTGATGGGTGTTTAATTTTTCTTTTAAGTTTTATATTTGATTTTTTATTTGACCTAACTAGTTATTAGTTTTGGATTTTTAAGTTGTTAGATGTTACTTTGGGCTTGTTAATTACTATTGTATTGGACTATTGGGTATTTTGAGTTTATTAGTTATTTATGTTTTTATAAAATTTAATGTTATTTTAAAATATTAGACTATTTTTTATAAAATAAAAACTTCTTATTAAGTGTCGAGTTAATTTTTTTAGGAGTAACATAATATTTTCTCAGATGTAACGTAAACTGTAAATTTTATTTTTTTCATACAAAAATGTATATTTTACACTACCCGTTAAAAATTGAGGGGCAACGAAGGCTACCTCTCCTTTAATGGTAGATCCGCTTGTGCATGAAACATCAATAATTAAAACGAGCCATAAATTATGCCCGAAAGACAAAATTTAGCTCGATTCATTCAAGCTCAAGCTTTTTTTTTTTAAACGAATTCGAATAGCTCTCGAGCTAAATTGACTCGTTTACAATCCTATCTTGTATCTACACCAGTAAATTGTTTCATATTCATTATATGTTATTTTTCTTTTATCCAACGAGACGAATTCTTGATCGATAGTTGGTGCGTTACGTGGCAACAATCCAACCTTTGAAGAATAACTACCTTTGCTATCATTACTATAAATGCTAGTGTTCAGAATATTGTGAAAACTTGAAGGGACTTTTTGACCGGAACACTCTATTTTGTTCTTAATTGCTGTAATTCTTTGAATCATTCAACGTCATATAATTAAAAAAATACTATTCTTATTATTGTTTCTTCATTGATAGTATTGAATTTTTTATTCCGTTCATTTTAATCATATTGTTAATATGTGTTAAATAAATGGGCAGTATATATATACCTTTTTAAACTTGTGAAATTATATATTTTTCTAAAGCATGCTTAAAATGTATTTATGCATTGAAAACTTGTGTTTTAGGAAATATGTAATTTCAAGAGTGGAAATAAGGATATATGTAATTCTCTCTAAATCTATAATAACCTCTAATAAAACAAGATTTTTTTGCCACTTGTTATTCTCTTAACTTATGTTTTTTGACACTTGTCATTTTTTTAAATATCCACACATTAATTTTCTCTCCAAATCTATGACCATTAATAAAGCAATATTTTTTGCCACTTGTCATCTCTTAACTTATGTTTTTGACACTTGTCAAATTTTTACATATCTACATATTAATTTTCCCTTCAAAAGAATGTTATAGTACTTTAAATACTCAAACAAATTTTTCTGTCTTATTAAAAATAAATTTTACTGATTTAAAATTTGTTCAATCCATATATTACATGGGGACTAACTTAGTATAGATATATGATGACTATACGAGTAGAATTACCAATAACAAAAAATAAATAAATAAAATTTTTTAAGGGTCAGATTGTTAAATTAGTGATATTAATTATTATTATTATTAGTATTATATTATTACTATAATTATTATTATTATTATTATTATTACTATTATTATTATTATTATTATTAGTATTATATTATTATTATTATTATTATTATTATTATTATTATTATTATTATTATTATTATTATTATTATTATTGTTATCATCATCATCATGATGAGTTATGATTTAAAATATTGAATTTTGATTTGCCTTAGGATGTGTTACTATACTTGTTGACAATGTTATTATACCAATTTATTAGTGAATGGTGCGTAATATCACCCATCTATGCATTTTCGGTTAAGATATTTTGAAGCGTCATAAAATAGTTTTGACGAGTCCAGCTAAAAGATATATGCTTCAAGTGATTATGCTAGTCACATGTTTGCGTATTTGAGAAGCTAGAAACGATGTAATTTTTTCCAGCAAAGAATTTCCATTGACAAGTTTATTTAGTTATTGAAGAGATCAAGATCCTCGGGGTTCTTTTTTTTGTTTTTAAATTATAAAAAACATCTATACTTGTCCATAAAAAAAATCAAGGTGTATAATTATAAAACTAGAAAATTCATAAACAATGATTGGTGCCTTGGTGGGGGAACTGGAGGAGCAACACCGGCCATCGCTCCACTATGAAAAATCGTTATATAAAAAAGTCAGCAAAATGATAATAATAATAATAATAATAATAATAATAATAATAATAATAATAATAATAATAATAATAATAAAGTGTGTAATGAAATTACTCAATTAGGGCTCCACAAAATCTGAGGAGGACCAGGTTCCGGTTGATGGCTGCGCCAACCGTATTGAAATTTGAAAGTGCGAGGCCGGTGCATACATACTACTCTTACCACTACGTACGTGAGAACCCGATAATAGCTTAGCTACCTTCCTTTCACAGCATCAATCAAAACTCCACTTTTCTATAACTCAACTAGTCTACATCACTCCATTATAGGCACATGTAATATGTATACTATCAAACGAGAAATTTGTAAATTTTAGCGGTTGATGTCTTTATATATAATCTATACTCTACTTCAACCTTAATCTACTCCATGCCTAACTACTCATTACCCTAGTTTAACTAATAATATTATTTTTAAAAGTCTAGAAAAAACCTAACTTAAGCATATAGTATTAGGAAACATAACAAAAGATTAAAACAAATTATCATAACGGTATAGAAACCAATCGCTAAAGCATTTGTAGGTAGGTGTTCACGAGAATCGGAGTGCTTATATTATTAAATTCATCAAAACCAAGAAAACTCAAAAAATCTATCATTGCTACGTTCTCGTATATCTTCAAAATTGAACCGCGGCGATGCACAAGTCAAATCCCCTAGTGTACCTTAATATATTACATAGATATGAATAAATACGTACATACAAAGTCTGTTTATGTGTATGTATCACTTTGTTTGGCTAATTAATATTAATCATGCTACTAGAATTATATAAAAGTTAAGAAACTACATTTAAGAATTAATAGCTAGCGTATGACAAACCCATTTGATATAAACTCTTACCTTTTAAATTAGAGGTTTTTAGTTAAATCCCATACGTAAAGTATATTACACAGTACTTTAAGAGTAAAAGTCGGATGGATTTAATTTGTGGTTTAAAAAAAGGAGTTATTGGTAAGATGAATTATGTCTATATCAAATCAATCATTTTTGTACTGATGAACACATTGAGGTTTTATAAATTTAATATATACATATTTTGATGCAAAATTGTTAAGATATTTGACTAATAAAAAAATTATTTACATTGTTTTATAAAACGTCATTCATTCCAACAATAAATATATTTCTATTAGTTTTAATAAACCCATGTATTATATGGGTTGAATAAATAAATAATAAATAAAATTAAATTTTATTAATTATAAAATGATATTTAAGATAATATTATGATTGACATTATATATTAGTAATGACTATAAGTAATAAAACAATTATATCAACTTTTTAAATTATTGTTTTTATTTTTTTTGTTTTTCCAAAAAAATCCAAAAATTTTGTTAGTAAAAATTTTACTTTTTAAAAACACCAGTTTTAAAATATTTTATATTTCTAAAAAAGTCTTATATTTTAGGAAAAAAGATATTTTATAAAAAGTTATTTCTATAAAAATAATGTCAGAAAAACGATCTATTTTTTAATTTAGTTAAAAACAATTTTAATCTAAAAATAACTAAATAGTATTATTAGTTTTTTTAACGGCAATTGTACGACCCTATTTTGGAGGATAGATGTTATCTTAATCGGGTCCACCTATCCGTTTCCCAATCGGGACCGCACCCCCAACTCCCTCAGGAGAAAAATTATTGCTGAGAAAATGCTCTGACTTAACTCTGAGCATTTTTTTGCTTAGAGTGAGATTTGAACCCATGACATCCTCTTTATTTACATGTCATGGGTACCTCATCTTAACCAGTTGAGTTAAAAATCATTGGTAAATAATATTATTAATAATTAATGCAATTATATTATAGAAAAGATAAACAGAAAAAGCAAAATTATGATTTTGACATGTATCACTCTTAGTTATTATTATATTAGAGTACGAATATGAAAATTATATGAAGCATAATATAGTTAACTTGCACTTGCAATTGACCCTGTTGTATTTGTATTTTATGTTTAAAAATGTATTTATATGATAAATGTAAATATGATAATTGTAATTGTCAATAGTCAATAAGTTGCACTAGTCATAAAAACATGGGATTTTAGGAGATTCATGTTTATTGAAAAAGGGGAAGATGGACGGTATTGGTCTATATTAACTTTAGTATATGTTTGTTTTAACCAAATTTTTTTATTAAAACCATATCAAACTTCTTTCCTCACGTTGATCTAATCAAGTCTCTCTATTTCCGGCTAAGCCTACCACTCCGTGTGATTTGAACTTTGAATGTGGTAGACGAATCTAGAGTTTATTTGAAATATTTAGGAACATGTTTCCAAAGTTAACACTTTTGATGTTAGCCATCCCAAAGTTAGAAGCGCGTGATCAAAATTTATATTGCAGAAGTAAACACATGAACTAGGCTATTGCTACGGCTACGGCTACCAATCACAAGGAGGAAATATACGTGTATCGTGTGGATAAAATTTTCTACTTCAATTTCTTAGGTGTTTACTACAATACAACGGAGGACTATTTATTATATTTAGAACTAATTTATATATGGGTTCAAACGTTTACTATACAAAGCAAAGTTTAACTATAAATGAATACCATATAGTTTTCTTTTCATAATAGTCAGACGATGCATTTAATGTTTTTGTATTTCCCTTGTCACCACACGTCGTATACTATATTGAAAATTTGAAATATACACTAAAATAGATTAGCACAAGCCGCTAAGCCTATTATTTAACTTCACGTAAAACCTATCAAGTTATCATTTTCAGAACATCATGCCTTTTATACTTATGCAACAGAAACAATAATTATAATAAAACATATTTAAGCATTATAGCATTTCATGGTCTGGAATTGAATAGTCTAAGGACTTACTTTACCATATGAAGACTTGCTATCATGAGGACTTACTATGTCGTAGGGTAACGCCTGATCTACCAATGAATGGCATGTAGTCTACTAACAAGTGGCCTATAGCATGCCAACTAGTGGCATATTGTCTTTCTTGTAAGAAGTCCTTTAACATGTATACAATCATACAATTAGTAAGCTTTATTGACATGTCATATAACGATATATATAAAAATGTTATTTATCATGCATGAACAATTTACAAAAGAACAAATAACTTACCATGAGAACATGTGTTACATACTAAAATAATAGAAAAGGAAAAAAAAACAATAGAACTCATCCACGTCTCGATGTCAAGTTGTCAATCTTTTACTTTAACAAACCTCCCATTATTGTAGCCATACATAGGCTTTTGCAAGTCACCATCCACACATATCCAAGTCGATCAGTTGGATTCCTAGTACATATTTACCATTTACAAAACCATAAAAATATCTAACATATATTAGGGTTATAATTGACATCTCATAAGCATACCAAAGATCTATCAATGGTTTTTACTTATAAAGATTCCACTATTCTCAAACCATTCATATACATTAAAAAGCTATAAGTGAAACAACAAATGAAATGCACTATTGTTGTTTATCTTCATTCCTTAAGAGTTAACACTATTAGTTTTTTTGATGACGTAGACTGTTTATATGGCAAAAACAGTAAATATGAAGTTAAAATCAACCATCTGGTCCATCATTTTGAAACTTTTACACAAGAACCCGTCAATCTCCACCTTCTGGTTTGATCCACTTCACTCATTGGAGGTAGATTTAACGTGATGATGGAGGTTATACACTAAAAAATAGACTTGATGGAGGCTGCACGGAGGCAGAGTTGAAAAATTACTCAAAATTGGCCTTGTTTTATTAAAAAAAACTAACGTGAGTTAACTTTTAGTTATTAAGTGATTTTTGGAAAAATATAAACTTTAAGTTGAGAGTAAGAGTGTCTGCAAGCAAATTTTGAGTGAGATTAATCCCGGCCAATAAATGAAACTTAGGATTATTAAACGAGCCCACTAATTAAAGGATAGTTTAATACTAATAATCACTTCATTTATTGTATTATGAAATAAAATTTTAGAAAGTTTGTTGTCTAGGTGTATCTGATGTCATCATTTTATTATAGTAAAACTCTTTAAATTTTCATAAGTATAATATTTAAACTGAAATTTATATTATGACGTGTAGTTGAAAACGTATTTGTTCTAATTTTGACGCTCATAATCTATTCACGTGGATAGGTTTAGAACCTAGGAACGTGCTTTCTTTTAGACACTTTGCAAATTAGATTTGTGCCTAACCTTATTATGTCTACTTGGACCAAGTAAATACTTTCTTGTACGTATATAATTATGTTTTGGTATCATTTCACTAGAGTATTGATCAAAACATATATATTTTTAATTGTTACTATTAATATTCTTGTTATATTTGTTGCTTTACTTTCATGCGTAAACGTATTGACCGACCAAAAAGTTATTGCACAAACGTGCTACGTTTTGTGACTTGAAAAAAAAAGGGTCATTTTCTTATTTTCTTACATTTACATTAATTCTAACATTCATACCAATTTTAGCATTTATGATAAACTTTTATAAAACTAACGTTTATACCACTTTTTCTTTTAAAAACCTTTTACACATTTGTACTTTGTAAACCTTTTACACATTTGTATTTAACAAGAAAATACCAAATTTAGCACTTATGATAAACTTTTATAAAACTAACGTTTATACCATTTTTTCTTTAAAAACCTTATACACATTTGTACTTTGTAAACCTTTTACACATTTGTATTTAACAAGAAACGATTATACCAAATCCCCAAATATTTATGGTTTAAACTTGTAAACGATACAGATTAAACTAGCTCAGTGCTTGGTACACCCATCCACTGACTACCTGTGTTAGCCCCTTTAGATACCCTTTTATGTTTATAAGTAACACTCAAATAAAATTAAAATTGTTTTTTTTCAAAATTCAAAAGAATGTAAACCGCCTTGACATGCTGCAAGCTAGCTCAAGCTCAAATATTAGATCGCTAAGAATAAACAAGCCACGACTTGAGTTGACGAGTTTAACTTTTGGGTCAAGCGTGAGCTGAAGCTAGCTACACTTGATCAATAAACAATCCTAATTTTCGTTAGTAATGGCCAGACCGAACAAAATAGGATGCCCTAAACTCGTATACCCTTCTAAACATATATATTCTTGCCACATGATTTTGTGGTCTCATAAGACAGTTTTTATCGACTTATATGTTTGATAGAAGAGCAAGTTTTACGTGAGATTAACGACAAGCTTAAATTCTATAAGTATCTTTTTTTGAATCGGTATGTTATAATTATATATACTTAAAAGCATTCTAAATGCTTAGTTGAAAAAACCATTCTACTTATTTCTTATAAATAAAAGCTTTCTTATTAGCTTTTTATATGTCCACACGTAAAACCCGGTTTTTAAACTGTAAACTGAACATGCACTCTTAAATTAAACAACGTACTTGATTTAAAAAGATGAGCCGGTTTCTAACCGTTATTCAATAGTGGTTGGTGTTTTTTGATTGAGTAAATATACAATTGGAGAAGGGGGTTATGAATTATTTTAAACTTTAAATTATTCTTGTAAAATGATTAATCATATTCTCAACGAACGAATTATATTAGATCCATTTGCAATTGTATATTTCTCGAATAACTCCCAAAGCACTTTTAGAGCAACAGGAAGCTTATTTGCCATTGTTATGAAACCAGGTACATAATGGGGGGCAACTAAATAAAAATAATAATAATAAAAATAATAATAATATTTAATATTATTAATAATAATATTATTATTATTAGTTTCAAGTTTCAACAATTTCATTGATGAGAAGGCAGCAGCACAATGTTTTGTAGTCCCCCACCCACCTTCGTGTCACCCCTCATGGGCCGCGTTTTGACTCGGAAAACCAGAAACTCGGTTTGACTCGCCATTGAGTCGAGATCAATCAGCCACTCCTCTCGTCTCCTCCTGTATGTATGTATGTATGTATGTATGTATGTATGTATGTATGTATGTATGTATGTATGTATGTATGTATGTCTGTATGTCTGTATGTCTGTATTTATCTATATATATCAAACTCAACGACGGCGATCGCTGAATTTATTCTAAAGTTTTAAACGTGGAGTGCTTGTACTTGGACTGACATACATAACTGGCCGGTGACATCTTTTCAATCTCCTCCTTATTTGTATAAATACGCACTTGCCAAATAACACCCTTCTTTCATACCCACCAATTTCGTTTTTTCCCCCCAATTTATTCTATAGTCAATACCTGCTTCACTTTCATCCTCTTTCGAGTTTGCTATTCAGATGGCACTAGCAAAAGAAATCATGGGCTGTTCGGTGATGGAGAAATCGTCCATTTTTGGGTTGAATCAGCAGAATCTGGGTCGCTTGTGCGTAAACCCTGCTTTGATCCCACTTGATCAAAGGAGGTCGAGGTCCAGAAGTTTGAGAAAGGGTGTTCGAACGACGAGTCCGGTGGTAGTGGCGGCAATCAGTGAAGATTTGGTCAAACTCGTGAGGGTTGAGAAACCGGTTGCTTTTAAGGTGAGGGCTGTGTTGACTGTTAGGAACAAGAACAAAGAAGATCTCACGGAGACGCTTCTGAGGAAGTTAGATGCTGTTGCCGATCAGATCGGGAGAAATGTCGTTCTCGAGCTTTACAGCAACGATATTGATCCAAGTAAGCAAAGAAATTGTTTTTTTTTTTTTTTTTTTTTT